>JAIXND010000621.1:4689361-4801736 GCA_023646645.1 Varanus salvator macromaculatus
GTTCCTGGTTCTTGCTGTGCTAGCTGCAATCTTCACAGTTCCTGGGAGAAAATGAGTATTTTGGGGGTGGCCTGCATTAGCTTTGCAACCTGAATTGTTAACACAGAGCAGCACAGCTGCCTGGCTTTTTGGCCTCTCCTGGGCAGGCATGGAGACCAGGATCATTACGGTGCTGCAACCCATGCCTGCACTCCCAATTTAGCCGAAGACGTCTTGATGCTTCCAGTAAACACCTTGCAGCTCGCTCCCTCTGCCTTGCCCCATCGATGCATGGCACCCTCCACCAAGAAGCCTTCCTCAGCAAGCCCGCCCAGCCCAGTAAAACCGCTGTGCAGGAGCACAGCTTTAGAGCAGCTGGAAAAATAGTTCCTCGCGTGTTAAGTGCTGTATCAATTCACGGAAAGGGAGGAGGCCATTGTATTTTCCACCTTCAAACCAAAATGCCCAAGAGCGTGTTTCTTCAGGCTGGTGGTGGAGGGTCGTTTGTCTTTGTGCTTGTTGGCTTTTTAACTCGAGAATCTACATGAAGATGCAAAAGAGCAGAGCGATTTTGAGGAGGGGGAATCACAGCTTCTCCTGGAGGGAAATCATGGGGCAGAAGCATTTGCTGCTGCCCTTCCAACTTCTGCAGGATGAACTTGGGGAGACCTGCAGCCAGAATCTGCAAGCCAGTCCGGGCCCCTCCCATGCAGACTTTCCAAGAGAAAGGGCCACTGAAGTCAGTGTGATTGATTTGTAAGTAAGGGTGTTGGAGGTAACCTGAATGGATTATCTGAACGGAGCAGTGCTTTAGTAGTGTGTTGTTTCTGGAGCGGCAGGAGAGTGAAGATACCCAGGAAGGCACTGCAAGCTCCCTTTTTTCAAAGGGGAAGAGAGGAGCAGCATGTGGCGTTGGTAATTCAGTGGGGGTGCTATCTCTGAGTTGCTGCTGGACTCTTCCCCTTCCCCACTGAAGTGCCACAAGTTTAGCTCACGCTGATAATTATCCCAAGGGAATGATTTTGCATATTAAAAATGATGTGACAGGTCTCAAGAAACACAGGCTAAATTGGCAGAAATAGCACAAGGGAGAAAGGCTGGGGTGAGCGTCACATGACATGCTGGAGAGTCAGATGTTACAATGCCAGAAAAAATGCTGGGTGCAGCTTGCCCCCTGGTTTTGTGGGGAGCAAAAGCTGAGATGCCACGGGAAGCACCCAGAACTTGAGAACTGCTCCTGTTAGAGCAGAGGCTGGAGTCTTGGAGCTGCACTGCGTGTTTATTCGGTTTCTGAACAACGCAGCCTCAACCAATGACCCAGGCAACGAGTCCCCTCCTTCCCACGTGCTTCCAAAATGGATTTGTCTAGTCTGCCATCCAGAACTTGTGAAAAGGAAGCCCCAGCCTCGAAACTGGGTGTGACTCTCGCAGCCCCAACCATCACTGCAGTGCCAACAAATTAGGAGATGTTTTCATTATGGAGCCATCTCTGCTTCCCTGTGAAATTTTAGCAAAGGCGGGGAAGTACGGTGTGTGATTCGGAAAGGTGCTTGGTTCAGGGGCATGCTCAGACCAGGCATGGCCTCTGGGCACTGGCCCTGGGTGTTTTATGTGAAATATGCAGGCTAGTGCAGGAGGATTCAGCATACCTGTGTTTGTTCAAGAATCCAGGAAGATCCAGAGGGCAGGTGTTTCCATGCGGTTAAGCCTCAGGAGACAAATACAGTAAAAGGTCTTAAACAGATGAAGGATTGTTTTGCCCGAGGAGGCTCCCATCCGCACTCCCTGAATACCATGTGAAGAGTGAGGTTGTTTTCTACCTGAGATGGCCTATTTCCTCATGCAAAAAGCTAATGCCCTGTTGGAAGGTAGCATCACCTGGCCAGGTGCAGTTCAGCTTGTGAGCAGCTCTCTCCATCAATTGATTGAAATGTCTCAGGGAAGGGGAACCATTTTGCCTTTGTCAGTGGTGCTGTTTTAGCCCAGGGCTAATACCTGTAAACTTATATCCATTTTATTAGTAGTAGCATAGCCTGTGGCTAATATCTGCCAATTTATATTCATTTTATTACAGAAGTCATGGCTTTCTCCGAAGGATTCTGGGGACTGTAGTTTGGTGAGGGTTGTCTGGGCAGTATCTAATGGTGTAACTTCACTACCACAGGTGATGTTGCTCTAGCAGGTACTAGGTTTTGAACTGTGTGCAAAAGGAGAATTCAGGTAAAACTGTGTTTGTGCAACTGTAGCTGGTTTTGCAGCCAGTAGCACATGCTTAATGTGCAAGCAATTACATGAAAGACAAACTCCTCAGCTCTCTCTAAGTTTGCAAAATGACACCATTGGGTATTGCTTTGTGTCTGAGATCACTCACACTTTCAGAGAGGGTTAAAATTTGGAATGGTCCTGGTGAGAGGGAATTTTTAGTTCCACCAGGCAGAATTCCCTGCCTATGAGAAATTCCATCAACATAGAATCATAGAATAGTAGAGTTGGAAGGGGCCGTGAAGGCCATCAAGTCCACCCCTGCTCTTGCAGGACACCACGTTACACCATCCCACTCAGAGGGCTGCCCAGTTCCTTTTTGAATGTCTTCAGTGTGGGAGAGCCCACCGCCTATGAATCACCCCGACAGCTGACCAGGAAGGCCCGTCTCAGGATGCAGCTGGAGGAGGGGCAAAGGGCATGATGAACCCAGCAGACCTTCAGCCGCAATGCTCTAGCCCACCTAGATGATTGTGCCTGATTCATTACTTCATTTGCATATCCCCACTTCTGCCCTCGACTCGAGCCAGTATTCATGACTCCACAGCAAAAAGCCCGTGGGGCAAGCTGGGTTGAGGGCCAATGGCCGGCCGCCACATGCTCCATGGCCAAGTGGGACCTATGGCCAGGCCCTCCGGCATCCCTAGCCGCTCTCTCCCTTCAGGTCTCTGTGCCACAGTGAGCGCAAGCCTTAGGAAGGAGCGGCATGGCTCACTCCGGCAGCACTGCATGGCACGAGGCGGCTTTTGGGGAGATGGAGGAGGGATGGCTCGGATTGTGTCCCGGGTGGCTGCCCACACAATGCGGCTGGAATAATTTTAATAATGCATATATCCCTCTTGCAGCTCAGGCCATGGCGATTCTGTATCCGTTCTGGCAGAACGACACGAAAACTCCCAAAGTGGATGACGGCAGCTCCCCAGAGATCAAGCTGTCCTTCCCATTCATCTTCTTTGGAGTCCCATACAGGACCATTTTTGTAAGTAAGGGGCCGGGTCTGTAGCAGCAGCCGGACCCTATTACTCATTTCCCCACCATTAGTGTCTGCATTTTAAACACAGCTCACCTCCGGCATTTCAAAGACGAGGAAGATTTATGGGATCCTTACCTGACAAGTTCCTAGATTTCATGAACTGATAGGTTTTATGATTAAGAAAGTCAAAGGTATATTTAATGGACTAACGTTCACGGGGCAGGGATATAAAAGGCAATAAATTGCCTTTTGCAGGTGATTAAACACCATAGCAATGCTTGGACCTTGACATTATTCCAGTTGCATGACAAGAAACAAGAATATGGAAGGAGCTGACAGAAAATAATGAATGATTTTGTTCCTGCTTCAGGAATTTTTGCAGAGGGGTTGTTCCATTTATTTGATCTCCCGCGTTGGTGCTTGGAAGGATAGAATTACTATTTCAAGGCAGGATCGGGAGGAAAGCAAATGCTTCAGCAGCAAAATGGGGCAAGGAGAGCCTTAGACTACAAACTGCCACATTTCAAGTCAGACTGCAGGTCCATCTAGGCCAGCAATGTCTCCTCCATGGGTAGGTAACCAGATGCCCTCCGGATATTTTGGGGTCCGATTCCCACTAGTCCTGGCCAGCATGGGTAATGCATGGGGTGGTGCAAGTCAGACTCCCCAGCATCTGGAGGGCATCAGGGTGCCAACTGCGGGTCTACTGTGACAGGCATCAACTTTCCAAAAGTTCAAGAGCAAAAAAGGGGGCTCTGACCCCTTTGGAGAGGCTCTTCTACGGAGAGCAGCTGCTCTGAAACCTCCTTTAAGTACTCGCTGTACTTCAACTCAGAATCCAGGCTCACCTTCTCTGTCTTTTGATATGCACCACCAGATTGCTACAAAAACCCTTGCTAAACTTCCCAGGCAACCTTATCAGCTGGAAAGAGAAGTAGCCACTCAACCGCTTATGACATTTGGATCCTTCTCTAAACATCTTCGTTTTCTAAAAAGAAGAATAGCAGTGCACAGGTTTCTACCCTCAGCTGAGACATGCTCAGGTTTTCTAAAACAAAAGCGAGGGCAGTCAGTTGCACGCATCACATCATTAACTTGTGTTGGGATATTAATGCTAGTAACAGTACTATTAATACCAGAATGCTGTAGGTAAGAGCAACATGAAACTCTCCTGCTGAGGGAATGGCACTGACTGCCTATCAGTTACTGAGCCAGGCTTAAGGTTCTGGGACCAGTGTGCAAAGCTGTAAACTTCTTGGGACCAGGATACCTGGAAGCGCGGCTAGGAGACCCCTTCTGACTTGCTTTGTTTCTAAATTATGTCCCAGATCTGGAGCACTTTTTTTCTGCCACAACACCCCATCTTCCTTCCTTCCTTCCTTCCTTATTTATTTATTACAAGCCTTTATATCCGGCCCTTCCACTAAGCACTCAGGATGGCTTGCACAATATAAAATTACAATGTAAAACCTCAATTATTAAAAGAATATAAAACAACACATCATGAACTTAGAAAAGAAAAGGGAGGAAAAGAATAGAAAATGCGACTGTGGAGAGAGGAAAGGTAGGTAGGCAGGCGGGCGGGCGGAAGGACAGACAGACAGAGCTGTCCCACAGGATGTGCAAATTTGCTCAAAGTGATGCAACTACAGCTCACCTTCAGTGGGGGATCAGTATTTTGGAGCCCTGGGAGGGAAATTGCCTACCAAAGCAACCCTGACTGGCTGCCAGGCCAAGACAGGCAAAACAAAGGTTAGGGGAGAGGTGGTTGGATTGTGGCAACAACTGACACAACGTGTCCTGTTCCTTTTCCCAAGTGGTGCTGCCGTTGAACTAGTTGCTGGCCAGGGATCTAAGCTTAAGGGCAGAGCGGCTGTGCCTTCAAATGCTGCTCTCGGGGCCACATTTCCCTCCTGTGGGCCAGCCCTTTCCCCCGACTGCCAGCCGTTCCGTTGTTCCCCGGCTTTTGCATGGCTCCCCCGCCTCCTTCCAAATAGGGTGAAATGCTCAGTAACTGAGAAATAGGAACTTGAAGCTCAAATACCCGAACAGGTTTGATAAGTTCAGTCTTTTGGCTCCACAATTTCACCACAGTTCTTGAGCCCAAATAATGTAGCCCCACAGGCTTCTCAGTAGTTTCAGTCCCTTGCTGTAGAAGATGGAGCCATTCCATCTATTTATGTACACCACACACACGCTGTACAAAAATACGAAGAGGCAAAACGACCCCCAGATGTCAAATTCAGAGCATTTCAAAAGTTCCTCGGACAAGAAGATTGTGCAATAACTCTATTAAATGCTCAACCTCCAAGTGGCTTTGCACCCAGAGGCAAGCGATGAGCAAAGATCAGGATGCCTCACCCCAACTGGGAAGTTCAGTGCAACTTCTTTTCTGCGGCAACAGTGTCTGCTCTGAATGCTGGCAGCTCTGCCGGCAGTCATGGGTCCCCGAACTACGGCCCGCCAGGCCCATTCATCCGGCCCGCCTGAGAGGCCTGGGACTCGCCACCACCCGCCTCGCCCCGTGCTTGGGGAGCCGGCAGCTTCCTCGTGCGGAGACCGTTCTGCGCTTGCTCGGAGAAAGCGAGCCCCAAGCGAGCAAACCGCTGCCTTGCACCCCTGCCCCCTCCCCACCTCCCTTCACACGCCCCTCCCCACCTGCTCCCCTGCCCCCCACTTTCTGTTGCCTGTCCCGCCCCCACGTGCCCCCAACTCCCTTCACACGCCCACCTCCCTTCGCCTGCCCCGCCCCATGTGCCCCTGCCCACCCCTCCCAACCCCGCCCCCCTCCTGTTGCCTGTCCCACCCATGTGTGCCCCCACCTGCCCTGTGTGCCCCTCCCACCAACCCTGCCCCGCCCCAGCCGCCAGCACCGGCACCTTTCAACTGGCCCCATTTTTCAAGTTTGAGGACCCTGGTCTAGACCACGTCTCATAACCACACGCAGTTATGTGAACTGACTGACTCAGAAAAATTGCATGTCGCGCTGTGGTCGTTCTGCATTTGAACGTTTAGAGTGGAGGCGGTGGCTCTTCTTCCATGAAAATATCTATAAATATTCCCGGTGCATCCCAAGTTAGTCTCACAGTGAACAGATGAGGTTGAATCCTTCTCCCTACCAGTGGACAGAATGGCCAGAAGGTAATTTATGAAGCATGGACTTTAGCCTGAACTTTAAAGGAGCTCTTAATGCCCCTTTTAGGTTCAGCACCATGGACAACTCCTTTGAAGTTTGCACTGTGGCAGCTAAGAGTAGACGCTTTGCCTCATTGGCACTGGAGTGGCCAGTCTCCACTGTTGTCAGGCTAAATTATTGTTTTTATTTCACGTGGGCATGTTTAAACAGGAGAACCCCAATGCGTAGTCTCTTATGGTAGTGTCCCAAAAGGGTTGAACAAGTGACAATTCCGAATATGCACTTCAGCTGTAAGATCCAGGAAGACACACATGGGGAAACGATTCCACTCTAGGCTGCAGCGACTCTGGTGTATATTTGAGGGGGCAGGGAGTGTGACTTTGGATTATTTCCCCATGGCAAATGCCCTGCTCATGCAAAAATAACATCTCAGGGAGAAGGGGATTGTAAGAAATGTGCAAAGCTTTGGAGGGAGGCTAATGGAGCTCTGGATCTTAATTCCACCCAGCTTTAGGGTGAGATTAGGGGCACAGAAGAATGTAGAAACACAGTCCATTTACAACCATTAAGGAAGAGCCTGCTGTCCACCACGGATTCCTCCAACATAAGTGTACTTCTAAGCTGACATTTCTCCTCTGGCTGCCAAGGCTTAAATCAAACTTCCCTCTTTCCCTGCAGGTCAACAACAACGGAGTCATTTCCTTTAATGTGTTGGTCAGCCAGTTCACACCAGAGTCCTTCCCCCTGGCTGATGGAAGGGCTTTTATCGCCCCCTTTTGGGCAGATGTCCACAATGGCATTCGAGGTGAAATCTTCTACCGCGAAAGCACCGATCCTGCTCTCCTAAAGAAAGTCTCCAAAGATATCCGCAAACATTTTAAGAACCTTCCGTCATTCAATGCGGTGTCTGTTTTCATTGCTACCTGGGAAGACGTCACCTTCTATGGAGGCAGTGGTACAACCCCGGTAAGAGCAGATTTGACTGACTTGATGGCTTCCAGATAGGTTAGGATACAGGTCCCATACTCTCCCCCCAGCCATGCCATTCTATGCTATGCTGGAGTTGCAGTCCAACATCTGGAAGGCAGATGGATGAAGGCTGGTTTATGAGGTGTACGAAAGATGTACTTGCAACAATGTGTAAGTGAACCGATACTTAATGCTAGAGTGCGGTTCTTGAATTAGGCCCAGACTGCAAGGTAAACTTCCAAATAGAGTAAACTTCTGTGTAGCAGTCAGTGTACAATCAAGACATATACGGATAGATTTGCTAATCTTGCATACGGAGAAGATTTTGTGCCTGGGTGTGTGGTCGGAAGAGCTAAGCAATTTCATGTTTAGATATACAGAGAGCTCTTATCTCAGTTTTTGTTTTTTATGTTCCTTAATATTTTACAGACTTCACATGCAATATTTCTCGACCTTTCTCTCCCAAGGCAGCCTGCAACAATACAACTCACACCATAATAACCAAATTGGGGATGAAAACAAAATAGTGAATTCTGTTTAAACTGTTGCAGAAATCTGGCATGAGTCTCCTTTGCTTTCTTAGATTCCATTCACTTAATGTCTTTTCCTCTGATTCTGGCATGTCTGTGTACCTCCAGCCTCAAAACTTGATGGTGGGATCCCTCTAGCAGGACTCCACATAAAATGTATAATTCAGGGAGGAAAGGGGCAAGGATGTTTTTCAGAGGCTCTTAGTGAATGGGAATATTACGTGACCTGGCAACTTCCACAGTTCTCAAGTCCTAGATCGATCTATTAAATTGAGCCAAGAGAGATCTTCCTGATACAGCCTATAAATGAAAGGTTGTGCGTTTTAAAGAACACAAGCAAAAAACTCCAACAACCTCTTTGCCACAATAAATTAATCTTTGGTGGCCATCCACCCACTCATTGTGGAATGAGAAAAATACGGTCCCTTAAAGTAAATAAATGAAAGGAATCATTTGTCTGTTCCCAGAATGTTATGACTTTTAAGTGTAAGCACACAGATGGAATTACTTCCCATGTGTGCGTATGTTAATCTGAGTGGGTGCGGAAGGTGGGCTATTAAGAAATGGGAGGTGAGTGGTGTATCTAAGATGCACACACGTTCTCACAGCAATCTCAAGAGGATGCCCCAAAGCATCCAAACACAAATGAAGGAGATTGCTTGCAACATTCTCACCACAAACAATCCTGGTTTGGTAAAAGGGAGCTATCTCAATTTGTCATAAGGAACATTAATTAATCTACCATAGTTTAGAGAAGGCTAAAATCTATACAAGGCGTCTCAGGATGGAATAATCCTTGAAGAGCATCTTGGAGCTCCAGGTAGTGCACGAGCAGCCACTAAACATGGTTTTGCGATTATTTTCTTCAGTCTTGAACGGGCTGCACTCATTGCCAAACTGCTTTCCAGACTCATTTCAAGGCATTGGTCTTAAAACTTTTAAAGCCCTCAATGGTTTAAGGCTTAGCTGTCTAAGAGGACCGTATATTTGTCGTGCCCTGCCGGATGTTTGCCACAGAACAGTGATATAAAAATGCTATAGAAACAGAAGATAAATAAAACCAGAGATGTCTTCTTGGGGTCTACACATTTCTGCGCTCACTGGAGCAAAGAGGCCAGTAGCTTTCATCACATCACAGATGCTGGAGTTAGGGTCCCATCGTGGCTGGGCGTCGATACACTGGATTCTGGCCCAAGGCTTTGCAGATGTCTACTGCTGCCTGTTTTATTAAAATGTGTCTTAACCACAAACAGCAGCTCTTTTAAAAAGCAAGGCCCTGTAGCAAAAATCCTGGGAGACAATATTCTGGGGTAGACCTTCCTTTCATCTGGCTGAGAGATGCTAAAACTCTTCCAGTGCCACTGGAGAAGCTGTTGGGGCCACACAGCAGAGGTGGGCAGGTGTGAAGGAAAAGAGGCAAGGCCCAGGTGTGAAAAATGGTATCCGAGGCCAAGGGCAGGCTCTGCCCTCCAGTTGCCGCAGGGGGAGCAATTTCAGCCTTTTAGAAATTCACAGAAGCCAGGGAACCACCCAATAAGTGAAGTTCAGGATGGACAAGTTTTGCAGGGCACTGTTTCTATATGATGGATTGATTATTCCTTCTATCTTGCCCCTGTTAACAACGATCCTGCAGCCCCAGGATGAGTTACAGTTTACAGACGTTCTGCATTTTTTTCCCCCAAGCCACTCCCACTGAAAACTGAAATATCCCCTTGCTTTTCAGGAGTTGTCTTTCAAAACAGCTCCACCCTGTTCCTTAAACTTTCTTGAAAAATCACAACCATTTCCAACCTCATTTCCCCTCATTTCAAAATATTTAGAGGAGGTTGTGACCTTGCAGAAACATGGCTTTGTCCTGCTTTTTGCCTCCCCGCACCCGTTTTTTTGTCAAGGGGAGGAAATTACATTTCCTGCCAAAATGCAATTTATCTTGGCTGGCTCCATCCTTCACACAAAATGGCAAGGAGCACTAAGATTTACATGCATAATAAAGAAAGTGGATTGATACTTAATGCTGTGATGGAGAAAATGACACAATTCTATTATGCATAACTTCTTTCAGTATCACCGTCACCCAGACCCAGACGTTAAATAGCTCAGCATTACGGGTTTTTCGTTTTGTTTTTGAAAGCAAATAGTGCAAATATCAAAGGCAAATTGGGATCTTAAAGCTCACCCTGTGTCCGCTCGGGGAGAAGCCAATGAGTGATAAGCCCACCCTTTTCAACCTCCAGGAGGCCTGTGCAATCCTGTACTTCGATTAGAAAGGCAGCAGGGGGAAAAGGTGATCTTCAAGTCCCCAGAAAATTCTTGGTCTTTGGAACGTCTTCGCTCATTTCTGTCAGTCCCCGTGGGAAGCAGACCCAGAAGAACTGGAGCCATGAGGGTGAAGCCTGGTGCCAGATTAAATTCCCCCAGAATTTTGAATTTAATTTTAAAAAAGGAGGAGGAACCATGAGTGGCCCCATTATTTAGTCCTACGAATCCCAAATGCTGCTGGCTGGGGAGCAGCCAGAGAGTTTGGGGAGTTCGGGGGCTGTTTTTCTCCCTAAACGTCCATAGAATAGGTTCCTTAGTACCCCGTGCATGTCCACGCAGATAAGCTCCAGGGTATTTGTTCCATCCTGGGGAACAAAAAGGAGACATTCTGGGACCACTGAGTTAAAAGATGAGCCATCAATATTGGGATTAGCAATAAAATAAATCTGTAACCTTGGGCATCCTTACTTGGAAGAGTAATACCCACTGAACACCATGAGGGTTACGTCAGAGTAAGCATGTCTTGCACAGCTTTCCATTTTCCTTTGAAATCATGCAACTCAAGAGAACTCTGGCTAAAAGCATCAGGTGCAAGCATATCACCTTGTCCTCAACTCACCTTGCTCCTAATGCTTCTTAAGTGCCCTCTGCTTCTTTCTTTTCTGCTTTGTTTCTGTTGTCCATCTGCTTGGAAACTGGGTGGACAAACATCCATGTACACATTACCTGGGTTGAAAAACAAATTTTAAGAACAAAATAAAAATTGATGATCTGTAAAATCCAGACAGCCAACGCTTTCTCACCCATCTACCTAAAAATACAAACCAGTGGGGAGAAAAATGGCATCAAGTTAAGATGAGCTTTTGCTTCGCTGGATAGGGAAGTTTAGATTAATTCGACCAAACTGATCCCTGGTTTAATCATTCCATTAGAGTCAGGGGAATTAAAGAAGTCGGTCAGCCAGAGAAGAAAGCTGGTCTCTTGGGCCCAGTTTTAAGGTGGCTGAAATAGGAGGTTCTATAAAACACCTGCCATGGAAAGGCCATAAAAAGGAAGTTACATGCCACCAAAATTGCTTTGGAATTGGGCTTTTTCCAGACAGGAGGCCATATCCTGACTTGATGTAAATTGGAATTTCTTGCATTTAATTCTCAGAAGCCGAGCTATTTAAACTTGGGCTGAGAATGCAGCTCCAAGCGGCTGCTGTTTGATGTATTGTTGGCTGGACTATTTTAATATTCTGTGATTCATATTTTGAACTTCCAGTTTCATGAGGAGACTTTAAAACTGCTTTATAGGCATTGATTTGTTCGCTTGGCCTCTCGGCATCCCAGTGAGACACGTCCTGCGGGAACAAATCCAGACTGCTATATTTAGTGTTGCCACCTTTTAATTGCTCAAATCACAGTCTTATAACACACTAGAGGGCAAAACAGATCCCACAGCAAGGGGCTTCTTTCAACCACAGTGAAATCATGACTATCTAATCTCAGGATTGTGCTAGTTACAACCTGTTTCCTTTCTACTGGGATAGTCATCTCCCTGTATTGTAGCATCTCCATAGGTTTTGGACTGCCACCTCCATCATCCTACACATCATCATTATAGACATTTAGTTTTCCCTGCCCCAAATAGAGAAGTTTGACAAAATGAAAGAAAAACATAGGTGTACAATGCTGTGGATCTCACAGCTTTGCTGATTGTGAAAGCACACCTTTCCATGAAAACCCCTGTTAATCTACAAAAGTTACAGGTTGCAGTAATATGTTAGGGACAGTAACCAAGGAAGTCAACATGAGGATAGATTCAGGTGTAATGATGGAAAGGTCCCGATCTGAAGTTCAAGCAATCTGCTACTGATGAATTCCAGTGCTTATTCTAACACTGCCATCTGTAGGACGTACGCAGTGCAAGACACATAAAGTGAGGTATTTCCATTTGAGTAACATCTGTTGAGATTGGCTCTCTAACTGGAACCACAATTTGTTGTGTGCCTTTGAGGGAAAGGCAACCCCTGTTACTTCAGTCTTTCTTACAAAAATTAAGGTTATTTTTACGATGCTGTAAAAAGTATTGAATTTCTGAATGTTGGTTCATAATATGTATTTATAGGCTGCCTAGGAAGGCCTCAGCAATTATAGGCAGCCTATAAATACATGTAAATAAATAAATAAAATGTGCTACCTTTACGTTCATAAATAAATTGCTTATTTAAAAGAATATTTAATTAAAAGAAATGTTTTGGAGGAAACGTTGGCCAAAGAGCAATGGTCTTGCTGTCTGAACGAGAAGCATTTGTGCTTTGCATAGGTGAACACCTTCCAGGCTCTTCTAATCTCAGATGGAACATCCTCTTTTGCCATGTTCAACTACGAAGAAATTAACTGGACCACTGGGACTGCAAGTGGAGGCGATCCTCTCACTGGTCTTGGTGGAGTGATGGCCCAGGTAGGATCTTTAGCGCGTCTTCTCACATGGCCATTACAGCACAGAGCATCCATTAAAAACTTGTGGATGTAGTCCTGCTCCCTCACCACCCTCCTGGCTGAAGGCCTAGCGCCCACTTCATCAGATGCACAGAAATAATCACTAATTGCTATTGTGATTATTTTGCATGCTTCTGCACTCTTAATTAGAAAAGGGGACACGCTTAAACCGCTGAACCTCTGGGCTGCTGAATGAAGGGTTGGCAGTTCGAAGCCACGAGAGGGGATGAACTACCGCTGCCTTGTCCCTAGTGCTGGCCAACCTGGCAATTCGAAAGCATGTGATTCAAGCAGCTGGATAGGTATCAGTTTGGTGGGGAGCAAACAGCAGCCTGTGATGCCATGCCGGCCACATGACCAGGGAACGCCTGTGGACAGTGCTGGCTCTTGACCTTTGAAATGGAGATGAGCACTGCCCCGCAAGGGCTAATGGCTAATGCAGGGACCCCTTTCCCTCCTTTCCTGTGCTCTCATTGTACTGTGGGAGACGGAGCTTCTTGCATTTCATTTCCATTTAACTCCATTTATTATAGTTGTTTCTCCCCTCTGCGCGCGCGCACACACACACACACACACACACACAAGACAACCGCTGGCCTGATGAGGTCCATTCAAGCCAACCTCGCAGTAAATGTGTACGCCTTCACGATGCCTCCAGTCTTCGCTGGCTTTGCCTGAGATGCCAGGTGGGAGAGTGGCTACGAGAGACGTGCCTGGGTCTCTGCCTCGGAGCCCGTCCGTTTGTCTTGCAGGCCGGCTTCAATGGGGGAAACAGCACCAACCATTTCAGCATCCCTGGTTCGAGAACCCCGGACATAGTCAGCATCAAGGACACAACCAATGTCAACCTGCCAGGCCGCTGGGTGTTCAAAGTGGATGGAAGAGAAATCGACCCAGCCAACGGATGCAGTTTTAGAGGTAAGAAACTGCCTTCCATTCAGTCAGAACAAGGATGGGAAATTTCCAGGGAAAGGATGGGAATTTCCAGCCCTGATGAGGACTGTGCAGGTTGTGTGAGGGGCCAGGCAGATTGTTCCCCTGTCCTGCAAGGGAAAGCTCTTATCCCTGGTCAGCAGCTGATGGGCGGAAGATGTTTTTCCCTGTTCAGCACTGAAAAAAGCTTTGTAGTTGGACCTCACGTTAAACAGGAAGCTTAAGGAGAATTTGGAAGCTCCTGCACTGGCAAAGCAGCTACAGAGTTTCAAGTGCCCTTCAAATAGATTGTGAACGTCTGTGGGAGAATTTCCCATGGTGGCCGTCTTAATGGTACCTTTCAGATTCTGGGAGGGAATTCTGGAGGAAAGAGGGAAAGAGGAGAGGGACCATCCACGACAATTTGTAGTGTAATATCATAATATATTCATGTTATTAATTGCTGCTATTAATTAGTACAAAGAGCCTTATCTTGGCCTGCCTGATAATAAAGGACAAACGGAATGGGGACAGTGAAGAGATTTCCACACTCAGAACTGATCTCACTTAATGCGAGCAGCTTATATTGTGCTCAGTAGCTTCCATTCTTATCTGTGGTGTAATATCTACAGATGCCAGAGAGGTAGAACTATTAGTCTGCTGCTGGAGGAACAGCAAACGTTCCTGTGGGGTTAATAAATACATTGCAGCATGAGCTTTCACAAGCCATCCGATGCACAACGTGTTCTTTTCCATTTGGAAAGTGCAGACACACTCTTAAGAGTGGGAAATAAGCTTTATGCACTGATGCACCTAAGATCCAGATGGAGTGGACAGACCCCGTCCCAAGTAAATGTTTATTGCATGTAACTCAGACCTTCTTGAAAGATGCTCAGTGGCGGGATTAAGCCCAGCCTCCTCAGGTGCACTCCAGGAAGACACAGGAAGGGATTTCGAGACAGGCAGGGAGGTGAAGGACAAGGGGGTTGTCCATGATCCAAGTGTGTGGAGACAAGTGCATGGGCAGGAAGAGTGGAGGAAGCTAGGAGGAGACCCATCCTCCATCTAATCTTTCAAAAGACAGCCAAGTTGGGCTCTCTGGGCTTGCCAACTCCTAATGAAGAGGAGTGTGGGAAGGGTGAGAATATCAGACCCCAAGAGTCAGATGAAAAGTGAAGGGGAACATTGGGTCATGTGGCCCTCAAAGAGACTTGCAGCTGGGAAGACGACCCTACAGAAAGGCCTACCTTGAAGGTGGCACTTGGTATCTTGCTCAGCTTGAGAAGGTAGATTCCAGTAGACCAAGTAGGTCCTTGGCAACTCTCTTTCATGGTGCTCTAACCAGGAAAGTAACCAACATGCACAAGCTTCTGTGTTATACAAAGCCTTCCTGGAATATGTCTCTCTTTGGACTTCATGAGAATATCACCTGTAGCCTGAATCAGTGTTTGCTTCTCATAACGAAAGGGATAAACTTACTGAGAGGTAGTTTCAGCTGAGCCATAGCGACTGGACCAGCCTGTTGTGTTAAGGCTGAGTGGAGACTGGAACCCAGGGTTCCCCAGTCCTAGTCCATTCCAACACCAAAATCGCTCCTCCACATTGTCTCTCTACATGGGTGGCAATGCACTAATACAACAGGAAATGCAGCCTTTCCGAGTCTTGGCAACCAGGAGCTGCTGGACTCCTTCTCCTATCTACCATAGTCAGTATGGTCAATGGGTGGGGCTGATGGGAGTTGTAATCCAGCAACATTTGGAGGGCCTCAAGCTCCCTGCCCATGAACACCTGGAGTGGGCACATCGCTTTGCAGCTGACCAACACCCTCTCTCATTCCTGTTGAGTCCAAGCCCAAGTTTTCTCGTGTATTCGAACTTAGCTACCTCATCACTCCAGCCTTTCCTTGAAAACTTTCTCAAAACGGAGAGGCTTCAAGCCTGAGGGCTGAATCCAGTTTCGGAGAAGCTCTCAGGATGGGCAGGGCCAAAGGCCAAGCAATGGGGCAAGAGACCAACATACTGTACTTAAAGCTTGTACTGCCAGTAGCTAAACCTTAGCAGAGGCATTTCAGCCCTTTAGGCTGAAGGGAAGAACACCCGGCCCTGGAAACCACCCTACCCTGAGCTCTCGAGGAAGAGCTCTCAGCAAGAACCCAAGTGGGCCAGATTGGGATCTGAGGCAGGCCCCCTTCAGCCTCAGGTCTGCGGTGCTGTGCCTCCAGAGAGGTTCCATGCTCCCATCAACTGCAACATACACACCCCATGCCCAGAAATTTGCAAGTCACAGAGTCATTTAAAAAAGCAAACAAGGCCATCGCTTTCATTGCCGCCCCTCTACCAAGTTAAGAGTCTCCTGTGTTTGCTTTTTAAAATACCAGCCCAGATAGGAATCCTATTAATCTAATCTTATCTTTCCCCATGCAACTTTCTCCGGCTGATAACGAGCCAGCTCCCTTGGAAATGCCATGCAGTAAAAAAGATACAATGGCTGATCGCAATTTCCCTGTCTCCTGAATTATGGATTTAAGATGCATTGCAGGGCTCATCCATTCCCCTATTCCTAGGTAACGCTTGTGTGAATCTCCCTGTAACTCTATTTGAGCAATCGCCGTGGTCCCACAGGAATGGAACTGCAGAGAGATTATATAGCATTAATGGTTTAGAAATTTAATGAAGCTCCTTTCCTCCCCTGAGATCTTTTCCACTGTGGACAAATATATTTTCCGTCAGCAGCCTGCACACTTTAGGGATTGAATCATGGTTTGGTTTAAGGCAAATCTGTCAGGCATCCTATTTTATATGTCTTTGTCTGAAGACATCCTCAGTTTCAGGGCTGCAGAGCTTCAAATCCAGGAGCCACCATGGGGGTAGGCAAAAATGTGCGGGTGAGAAACATAGAAACAGAGCAAGTCAGAAGGGGCCTGCTGGGCCATCTAGTCTGACCCCGGCTCCAGCCGGCTCCGCTCATGACATGCCCACCATGTGCATGTCCGGCCTGTCCTTGAACACCGTCACTGCTGGGGCTTCAACCGTCCATCTGGCAATTTGAGGCCCTTTCCTGGGCACCCCACAAAATGGCTAGCACTGGCCTGAAGGACTGACTGCAAGGCAGAAGCGGTCCGCAGGATACCGCACAGGCTCTTTGAACCCCCCAGTGTTCGGCTCCTGCAGGTAGCTGCTGTACAGCCATTCCAGGTGCTTCTAATAAAACGTGTCAATTAAAGAGTGGGAAGGGAGGCTTTTCACTGAGCATTGAAAAAGACATCTGGGTCGCATATGGGAGCTGACAGACATCACCAGCTTTCCCCCTGGTCTGCAGTGCCTTGAGAGCCCTGCACTGGGATTCTTTAAGAACCCTTTTATTTGCAGTACCATGATCACAACAAAAGATAACGCAAAATCAAACAAGCCAAGAAGAAGAGGAAGGAAGAAGAAAAAGAATTCATTTAATGAAACATGTCACTCGACATTAATCAGGACAGTAATATCTCCCTTGGTACAGGAGAAGGAATAGAGAGAGGGAAGGAAACAGAAGAAGCAGAAGAAAAAAGGATTAGCATTTCCATTTCAAATATATATGTTAATATAAGTTATCCATATATCTAGAAAACACCTCAATGACTTTGGCAGTCGCAAGCAATTTGCTCAAATGTGGGGTGGATGGTGTGTTTTTCCTTCCAAGCTCGGAGAACGGGTGTCTCTGCAGCCGAAAACGCTTTCGGGTTCCACCGTTGCTGTTCACCTGTCCATCTCCACACCTCCAGATGATCTGCGAAGACAACCTGGCATCTGGCTTGCTACAGATGCAACATTGCAAGTTTCATTGAGACGTAAACACTGCCATGTCCAAATCCCTGGGGGCTAAAGGCCACTGTCCATTTACCGCAAATCACCCAGGAGATCTTGGTCTGCTTTCTGCCCCCTGCTGGACTAAGGAGCTTCAGATGTCAAGGCCGGCGTGTTGAGCCAAGCTTAAACGGGGCAGACTGGGTCTGGTGAAGCTAACAAAGCCCTCCAGTCTTTGTGGGAACTCTGTTGTCCCCGCTTCTCCAACATCAGTGCTCCAGTGTCAGTACTGGCAAAATGCATGGATGATGGGAGTCGGTCTGGGGGGATTCCGATCCCCAGAGGCCCAATCCTTTCATTCCCCCAGTGTGCCCTTAGGATGGTGGTCAAGGAATACGCCATCCCTAGAGCTGGGGGACTTATTTCCCCCTTAGCCACCCCCATGCTCACCAGCTTCCGCTGCTCCAGCCCCATTTGTCCGCTGTGGCTTCTCGCCCCTTCTTTGGAGGGCTCTGGGAATGGCATGCTGAGATGCAGCATTCCGAAAACAATGATGGCGTTCCCAACCTTGTTGGAGTACTGATAGCTGCCCAGGGGTGGGGCTTGCCCATTCATAAAGTGGTTGCCATGGTGAGTGAGGCTGGCCACGAATCACAGAAGCCAAATCATTCCGATGGAAAGAGGAGTCCTTTGCCCAAGGATCGAGCTACAAGGTGCGAGTCTGAGTTCCAAACCTGCCCTTGAACCCAAAGAAAGGGCCCTGAAGGGCAGGACTGAACCTCACAGCTTGCTTGCTTCCTGGGAGTTTGTTTGCTTGCACGTTTTAATTGAAACAAATCTTCCAAAACAAAATAAGATCCAGGAGCAACAGGAAGCCAGGAGGTGCCTGGAGAAATATCCGCAGACACATGCAGGCCCTTGAGCAGCGCAATGGAGACCCCTAGAGTTATTGTACATGTTGAATGGCTTTATTCTTCTCGTGGAGTCACTACGGTGATGGTGATGTTGAATAGTATTGCTGCTGGTAGTGATGCTATATAGGTTTACATTCAGTAGCACCGTAACTATTGTAAAACATTCTTGCTCCAAAATTATGCTGCTTGATGTTTAATTACTGCTAATTCAGGCTGCAGGAAAATGAGCCTAGCAAGCAATTGCAAATTAATGCCCCTTGAGCTGCAAACATACCTCCCCCATTGTTATTAGAATTCACTTGCAGCACCAGCAATAGCAGATTTGAGATATAATTCATGCGGCACAGGCTCAGCCGTTCGTGATCTGCTTTTGCTGCTATTTAGTTGTGGTCAATGCACGGAGAGCTGCACCTGCTTCCATTCCTCCCCGCCGCACTAGTGTGCTTAGACCCCGTTGAGTTCTTGGACATTTCGCAATTGGGTGTTCTGTTAGTTGTGAAGAATTGGGGCAGGAGTGTGGGAAGCAGTAGAAAGAGAAGGGGGAAGGGAAGGGTCAGGGGTCGGAGTGCTCCTCCTACCCATGGCAGCAGGCTTCTGATCCAGAAGGACCCCTGCACTTAACTCCAGAATAAAAGAGAAAGAAAAGGGCTTGGTCAAAGAGAGACTCTTTCTAATGTCCTCAAAGAGAAGGTTGCAGAGTTCCAGTTTGGATCGATGAACCGCATCAGCCCCCTTTCTAGCCATTGCTGTCCACCTTCTGCGAGGGCAGGGTGGACAGCCAAACCTGATACCTGTGCCACTTGGGTCCACATGCTGCTCCTGCCATTGTCATTTCCATGGCGACACTGAGTTACCAGACTCAAAAAAAGCAGCGGTTGGGCATTTTATTCCAATATGGCCTGATTTTCACAAGGTATTCTGCATGCTGCAAGGCTAACCTTCCACTTTGTTTTGCTTTTAGGGCAGTTCTTACGACAAGGAGAGATATTCTGGGAAAGCGCAAACTGCTCCACCAAATGCCGTTGCCTGGATTTCAACAATGAGATCTTCTGCCAGGAGGTGTCCTGCGGTCCCTATGAGATCTGTGAGCTGAAGGAGAAGTTCTACCAATGTCTGCCGGTGGAGAGCAGCACTTGTGTGGTGTTTGGGGACCCACATTATCACACCTTCGATGGCTTTCTCTTCCACTTCCAGGGTTCCTGCTCCTACCTTCTTGCCCGGCAGTGCTGGCCCGGATCCAACCTGCCGTTCTTCAGTGTGGAAGCCAAGAACGAAAACCGGGGTGCTTCTTCTGTCTCCTGGCTGAAGGATATCTCCATTGAAGTTTATGCACACAAGATAATCATCCCCAAAGGCAGCTTTGGGAAAATTATGGTGAGATGTGATGACTCACTGAATCGTGAGGAAATTGAAGGGAACTTCAATCATTTAGCACTCAGGTTTAATGGCTTAGGATCTGGCTACCTGAGGAGTGCCCCCTCCTGCCCATACATGGAGATCCACCAGGGGTGCTATAGTCTTTTGGCTATTGTCTCGCCAACCACGGTCCACTTTTCTGGGCCTTGTAATGGCACCCCTGCTACAAAATCTTTCTTGAGCTTAAATCAAAGGGCTGAGCTGAAAAGGGGCATTTTCACAACCATTTTGAGCTGCAAGTCAAAGGCAAGCCTTTGACCCCTTTCGATGATGCAGATCGTTTCTCTGCCTCAGCAGGAGGCCTTCACTCTCTGCGGAACCCATTCTCTGTGAGAGCAGAACGGCTTGCACCAGGGATTGGGGCATTGCTCTTACGTCCCTGAAGGTCTGTCCTACCAACCTCCCTGCTTCTCTCAGCTTCCCCAGCCAGGGGGCCTCAGGCTCTCTGCCCAGTGGACGAGGCGAGGCCAGAATCCAGGCCTGGGCACTGTGTGTGGGAGGCCTTTATGCTCCTGTTCGTAGAGGCAGTTCGTAGAGGCTTCGTCATGCATACCGTAAATAAATACATTGTGGATCCACCCTTCTTTTTTCTTCTTTTTAAAAAGGTGTTTTATACCCATTCTACAGATAGATGACTTGGTCATGTCTCTCCCTGTCTTCCTGGAACTGGGGGCAATAAAGATCTATCAGAGCGGCTTGTCGACGGCCGTGGAAACCGACTTCGGTCTTCTGGTGACGTACGATGGAGAGCATTACGCTGCCATCTCGGTCCCGGGCTCCTACATCAACGCCACATGTGGGCTCTGTGGAAACTACAACAAGAACCCCGAGGATGACGTGCTGCGGTCCGACGGGAGAATGGCCACCTCGGTGCTGGACCTGGGGGAGAGCTGGCGGGTCTACCACCCCGAGTGGAAGTGCTCCCCGGGCTGCTTGGACAACTGCAGCCTCTGTGACATGGCGATGGAGGCGCTCTACTTTGGTCCCGAGCACTGCGGCTTCATCAACAAGAGCAGAGGCCCCCTGTGGGAGTGCGGGGCCATTGTCGACCCCACCGCCTTTGTCCACAGCTGCGTGTACGACTTGTGCAGCATCCGAGATAACGGCACCGGAGGACTCTGCCAAGCCATCCAGGCATACGCCCTGGTTTGCCAAGCCCTTGGGATCCCGATCGGAGACTGGCGAATGCAGGCAGGGTGCGGTAAGTGCAGAGGCATTGCAGAGATGAGACCGTTCGCGCTGCACCCCGTCCGGAAACGCTCCTCGAGGAGGGAGGGGTGGTCTGCATTCCCTGGTAGAAGCTTTCCAAAGGCACATGTCTGGCTGTTGGCTGCATGCGAAGGGATGCGCTCGGGCGGGGGATCCGGTCAGGAACACCAGCAGGCATCCCAGAACTCACAGAATCATCCTTAATTATCACTGAATCATGCCCTGATTTTCTCCTCTGGCAAGGAACCGAGGCGACTTGCAGCATTCTCCTCCCCTGCATGCTTATCCTCTCAACAACCCCGTGAGGCAGGTGAGCTGGGGAAGCTGTGCCTGGCCCAACTCACCCAGCGGCTCCACGGCTGCTTGAACCCGGCTCTCCCAGGTCCCAGGCCAACATTCTCACTGCCACACCGCACTGGATCTCCAGCTCAGGCTACTGTGCTGTATCAAAAGAATCCTAACCCATGTAAAGCTGGGCCGGTGACTTCCTTCTGTGTAAGGCACCAAGTCCGGGGACGGTGCTAAAGAATATTGTCTGTCTGCCCTTTGCAGCCACCGTGGTGCAGTGTCCGGAATTCAGCCACTACTCCGTGTGCACCAGCAGCTGCCCGGCCACCTGCTCCGACCTCACGGCCCCCTCGGCCTGCGCCGCCCCATGCACCGAGGGCTGCGAGTGCGATGAAGGCTATGTCCTCAGCACGGACCTCTGCGTCCCGGTCCACCAGTGCGGCTGTGACGTGGACGGGCGATACCATGCCATCGGGGAAGCCTTTTGGGCCTCGCCAGACTGCACCGTGCAGTGCTGGTGTGAGGACGGAGGGGAGGTCAGCTGCTTCAACTCCACCTGCCAGGAAGGGGAGGTCTGTGCCGTGGAGAACGGCTACCAAGGCTGCTACCCCAAGCGGGAGACACTGTGCCTGGTGTCGCAGGACCAAGTGCTGCAGACGTTCGATGGAGCCACGTTCGGGTACCCCCTGGACAACTCCTACACGCTGGTCAAAACCTGCCCAGACAGACCCGGCTACCTGGAGGTGGACATCAGCAAGAAGAAGGCGGAGTCGAGCCCCGACTTGCTGCGGACATTGCGGATCCAGGTTGCCAGCCAAGAGGTCAAGATCGGAGGGATGGACAACTCCGAGATCAAGGTGGGGAGGATTCCCGTGGGACACCAGGGCGAAGGGATACTTGGGGCAGGAGAGGGGAGAAGGGGAGGCAAGGGGAAAGAGGTGCAAACAGCATGCCTGCGGGGGCATATCTCAGGGACACAGGCTGCTTGCAGCATCCCTCAGTAGAATGGGCTGCAGGGGCTCTGCTCCAGTGGTAGGAAGGCCAGAAGGTGTGGGGCTAAACGACCAGACACAGCAGCATTTCAGCTTGAGACTCTTACTAGTCAGCTCTGCTGAGGCTCATTTTTACTCTTACTTGAGAGATTCTGTCTATATCCCCCTCACCTTCTGAGCCGGGGTTCCAACACAGCCCTCAGATGCTAAGCAGAGCTTTGTTGTTGTTGTTGTTAGTCGCGAAGTCGAGTCCGACCCATCGCAACCCCATGGACAACATTCCTCCAGGCCCTCCTGTCCTCCACCATCCCCCAGAGCCCACTTAAGCTCACACCAACTGCTTCAGTGACGCCATCCAGCCACCTCATCCTCTGCCATCCTTCTTTTGCCATCTATTGTTCCCAGCATTAGGCTCTTCTCCAGGGAGTCTTTCCTTCTCATTAGGTGGCCAAAGTATTTGAGTTTCATCTTCAGGATCTGGCCTTCTAAAGAGCAGTCAGGGTTGATCTCCTCTAGGACTGATCGGTTTGATCGCCTTGCGGTCCAAGGGACTCGCAGGAGTCTCCTCCAGCACCACAACTCAAAGGCCTCAATCCTTTTGCGCTCAGCCTTCCTTATGGTCCAGCTTTCACAGCCATACATTGCAACTGGGAAAACCATAGCCTTGACTAGAGCTGAGGAAAAGTCTATTCTACCCAAATGCACCACCCATTTCTGAGTCTCTCTAAATCAAAAGCACTTCAGGGAAGTGAGTCTGGATTCTTTTCTTAATCCTGGTGAGACAAAGGTCAGCAGTGACAGGTACTGCGACCATCCCATTGGCTCCCGCCCCTCTTGCCCAGATAAGCTTTTATCAGGCAATTGTAATGCCAGTGATGGAAGACCCAAAAAGAGTTTAGATGAGTGATCAAACAGCCTCCGTTTGATTCTGTGTTGCTGACAACTGAATTAATCATGTGTCTCTTGCAGGCAGGAAATTTGCTTGCTTGGTTTTTAATTTTTTTTTTTAAATCAAAGCCAGATCTTTTGATGGAGGGGAAGCTTCTCCTACAGAGTTGTTTACATAGGGGAGCTTTGATTCCACCACCCTACACCTTAGAGCGAAACTAGCTGTTAGTTGCATTCAAGAAATTAAAATGCATGCTTCGTTATGTAAATAGCAAGTGTGGTGAAAGATGAGCAACCTTTGAAAAGAGGGATGAGCAAAAACGGGGTGCAGGGGGAGATTTGCTCAGATTGTGGCAGGAAGGGGCTGAGTTCCCCCCCCCCCACACACACACACACCTTTCCAAGTCATCTTGTTTCTGGCACCACAAGAAAATGTCCATCTTATGTAATTGCAGTCATCCAATTCATGTCTTGTCTAATGTGTTCCTTGCTCTTCATCAATTCAGAATTGCCAAGGAGTGTCTTCTTTTGAAACAATTGCAGCATAATAGTTTGTTGCTGCTGTTTGAGGACGTCGTTCCTGGTAAAGCTGCACACTCCCTGCTTTTCCAGGGATATGTGAGAATGTCGTTTTGGTTCACAAATCATCCAGCCCTGCCCCGAACTTGAGCTGCAGCACATTTGGTTAAAGGCACACACATTCCCAAGTCTGAGATAGCATTTCTTAAAAATGCAGTTTTTTGGAAAAGTGCACTTTATGATGCACACTTTCTCACAACAGATGTGCATCCATCTGAACAAATATGGATGACAGCCAGGACAGGAATGTGATGAGTTTGAAAAGTCAGGCATCCGTGACTATCACTTTGGCATGGACCCCTTCGGTGATGACAGACCCCATCCAATTACGCTATATGCTGGCTGAGGTTTGCATCCCAATCAGGATCCTGCACAAAGACTGCCACCTGGCCAGTGGAATTGCTCTAACGATAGCTAGCAATTTACAAGAACTTTTCATAGCTAACAGCACTTCTGAACATCTCCAGTGTTATTTGATTGCATGTACAGACATGACTAATGTGTGACCGAAAGCAGAGGAGAGACCTTTTTCAATCAAATTTACCTTGTAGTTAATCTTGTGGTGACATTTTATGAAGACATCTTGCTAAAATGCTGATTGTATGAGCTCATTTTTAACAGTTGCATCCCCTCCGCTCTGCATCCCCTCCACATTGCTTCTGGTGCTGGCTTCTTCCAGTAAAAGCATATTTGCACTGTCTGCTCGCAGATCAATATATCGCACAGACATCCATCAAGTGCCTCTAACCTGTCCTATTTCTACCGTGACTCTCCCAGCTTTTGCATTTGCTGGGAACAGCAGAGGAGTGAAAATCTGAATTATTGCCTTGGGACACCTGCAGGAGCAAATTACTTGCCTCCGTTTAAGACAAAATCAGACAGGTCAATGAAAAGCGCTGTGGCATTTACTTGTGACAGTGCGTTGTTTTATTAAACCGATCTCCCATTTGAGGGTTTGTCAAATTCAGAGAGGAAACTCTATCAATGGCTTTAATATGTGGAGCTTCTACATTCAGGGATAAAATAGGGTGTCCAGAACCAGCTTCTTAAGGGACAAAATCGCAAGTCAAGTCAGGATGGCGAGAGAGACCCGTGGGCACCAAGAGAGGTGGCTGTGGGTGCACACTGGAGACCCCAAACGCAGGATGATTGGAGGAGTGGTGGCATGGCTGGCCCTGACTTCTTGGCAAGGGCCTCCTGAGACATCGCCTGTGCCTTTTGGTGGTTCTTGGTGCCATCAAAAACAGACTGTGAGCAAATGGGCAGCATTGGACCGGACAGCCTTCTTGCCGCACTGTCACAAATAAACCCCCAACCCGACTGTTCTGTGGTTCCGTGATTCTATGCATGTGTGTCAACGAGTGTGTCACACAGACACGTGCATGAAAGAGTCAGGAGTGGCTGCGTCTCCCTCGTGAATAGATTTTCAGTGGCATTTTACAGCACAATGTGTGAAAGGTCCCTGGAGCAAACAGAAAGGTTTGTTCTTGTTGTTCAGCTGTATTCTGCCTTTTCCCTCCAGGGAATCCCAGGCAGCCTACAGAATCCCATCTCTATTTTATCCTCACAACAGCCCTGTGAGGTAGGCTAGGCTGAGAGCCAGTGACTGGCCCATGGTCACCCAGTGAGCTTCCTGGCTGAGTGAGCATCTGAGCCTGGGTCTCCCCCTCTCCCAGTTCAACTCTCTCGCCAGTATGCCACACTGGAACGTTGACCCCCATCTTGTCCAAGATCCTGTATCACAAGGACATTCAATCTCCCTCTGCTTTCAGTGGGTCTTCAGGCAACACATGTCTAGGCATTTGCTTTGTGCCCCGAATATGCCATTTCTTCATTTCTTCCCCGCCGGCCCTCCATTTTCCACTTCTCTTAACCCTGGTGAGCCAAAAGGAGACGGCCAACTCATCAGCGCCCGTGGCTCTTCTCATCAGCCGCCCTCTTCATCCATTCATGCGCAGTCTTCCACTTGCAGGTAAATGGATATGAGACGGAGCTGCCGTATTTCCACCCCTCTGGCCACCTGGAAGTCTACAGAAGTAAAAACGGGACCGTGGTGGAGTCCGAAGGGCTCGTGCACATCCAGTATTCAGATGCCGGCAGGTTGGAGATACGCCTCTCCACAGCCTACTTCAACTGTACCGGGGGACTGTGTGGCTTTTTCAATGGCAACAGTAGCGATGAATTCTGCTTCCTGAACGGGAAATGCACAGACAACGTGGTGGTCTTCCTGGAGAGCTGGACGACCTTCAACGAGATTTGCAACGGGGAGTGTGGCAACCTGCTGAAGGCCTGCAACAACGACTCGGAGCTCCTGAAGGATTTCCGCAGCCGCTCGAAGTGCGGCGTCATCAACGACCCCACCAACAGCTCTTTCCTGGAGTGCCACTCCGTGGTGAACGTGTCCGCCTATTACCGGACCTGCCTCTTCCGCCTGTGCCAGAGCGGAGGGAACCAGTCCGAGCTCTGCGACTCAGTGGCTCGCTACGCCAGCGCCTGCAAGAACGCCGAAGTAGAGATTGGGCAGTGGAGGAGCTTCAACTTTTGCCGTGAGTTGAGCGATGGATTCAGCTGAGCTGGGCTGGGCTGAGCTGGGTGGGGGGCAGCAGAGGGAATTTCCTCTTGGCTTCCTTCCTCTTCCTCTTGCAGGAAGCCAGCACTGTCTAGTTCGTGGGCCATGCGCACCTGAAGATTTTGGGCCTACCTTCTCAGCATCTGCCACTTCCTAGGCCATATGGGCTATTTAGATCCAGCCAGCCAAAAAGGCTCCTGTGTGAACAGGAGGATGTTCGCCAGGTGTGGAAGCTCCACTGGCTTTCAGAGGTAGCTTTTAGCAGTGTGGATGGATGCTCTGGAAAGTGCTGAAAAGTTTGGCTTATATTTTCAATATCCCAGGTACAGCCCTCTGATGTATATCCCTTGTTCCAGGTAGATTTTCAGATGTGCGCAAGTTGCTTTAGAACGAGAGATTTGCTCCAATGCACACTTCCAAAGGGAGATCACTGACTCTCCCCTTTCCCCCTTTCCCCTGTTCCTCCTCCTCTGCTGATAGATTCTCAATTTTCAGTGGCATTTTAGTAATACAGCAGCTCATTCAATAGCAATTTTGCATTGCACCTCTTGACCCAATGTTGAAGATGGGCTGCTGGATTGGCACAAGCTTCATACCCCATTCTGTCCCAAAGACTCAGCCTGCCACATATCACACGAACACATACACACACAGCCTTAAAAACCCCTCACACACACCTGAGCCATCTCATTCCTTTGTAAGGAATCTAGATTAAAATGGGGTTGTGGAAGCATTACCTTTGAGCCTGGGGGATTTCTCTTTTCTTAGCAGCTGTTTTTCCCTCTTTCTTTTCTGGCCTCCAGATGTACTTCCCTAATTAAGTAATTTCATAGACTGCCTTTGAGGAGACATCAGGAGTTTTATTTTGCAATGTTCTTGGATTTCAAGACTTTGACTCGAAGCTGTGACAATGGCAGCTAATTTGAATGAGACGGGGCGGCGGGTGTCTGGCTTGGCTTGGCTTTGTTTAGCTATGGTAATATTCCAGCTGCGAGGAATATGAATCCTCTTAATCCAAAGGGAAACCCAGACAGGCCAGGTTGCTAATTCATACACAGGCACAGAAGGCCTGGCCAAGTTAATGGAAACGAAAGGAAGCAGAATCAGAGATGAGGCCTGCCATTGCATCATTTTGGAGCTGGGCCCAGAGGCAGGCGCCAAAGCCAGCCCACCCCAGGAGGGGAGAGTGTGGCTGTTCCACCTCTGTAATCCTCCCATTGTCCTTCCGCCTTCCCTGGAGCTGTTGAGGATCTGCTAGGATTCCAAGGTTGCTCATGCCACTATGGAAGTTTCCTTGCTATCAGAAAACCTCAAGGCCACGCCCTGGTTTGCGGTCCGCAAAGAACCCCTCTGCCCCCTGAGCAGCTGCCCTGCCTTCCTCAGAAGTTGTGCAGTGCCTGGGCTTTTCCATCGCTGTCTTTTTCTTTTCCTTTTGGTCCATCTCACCTCGGACCTGCCACAACATGCTGCCTCTCCTGGAACTGCAACAACACATTCCCGTGTGTGGAGCTTCTGTTCAGCCTGAGGGCTGAGTCCCATTTCAGAGAACCCCTTGAGACCCACCTTCTGGCAGTGGGAGTGGCTGAGGCAAAATGGGCAGGGCCAGGAATACTGACCCGGGTGGTCTGACATTGCAAACAGTTGGCGAGCCTTAGGAGAGGCTTGTCAGCTCTTTACAATGGGGAAACTCATGGGCAAGGGGGTGGACCAGCAGAAGGGGAAGTGAGCACCCAGGGAAACTCAGAGGGCGGGGCTGATCTTCTCCCAGGCCAGACATTCTCCATCCCTGATCTAGATGAAGCTGTGAAATCCGGAGAGGTAACCAGGACCTGAGCTTCTGCCTTCCCAGGCCAATGCTGCTTTTTCAGGCTGAGCTATGCCACAGAGCTGAGGTTCAGGGTGGCTGGTGAATCTGGCCCGCGGGGGCCACCACCGCTGGTGACCTGACCTCTCCCTCTCCTTCTCTCTCCCTCTCTCTGGCTGCAGCTCTGACATGCCCCGAAAACAGCCACTTCGAGGAGTGCATGACCTGCGCGGAGTCCTGCCAAAGCCTAGGCGGGGGCCCCGTGTGCACGGACGGCTGCACGGAGGGCTGCCAGTGCGACGAGGGCTTTGCCTTCTGGGGACCCCGGTGCATCCCCAAGAGTGAGTGCGGCTGCAGCTTCGAGGGGCACCAGCTCTCCACCAACCAGTCCTTCTGGATGGATATCGACTGCCAGTACTTCTGCTACTGCAACGGCTCGGACAACAGCGTCCACTGCGAGAACATCCCGTGCAAGGAGGATGAGTACTGCCTGGAGGAGAACGGCCTTTACTACTGCCAGCCCCGCACCGATGCGTCTTGCATCGTCTCTGGCTACGGACACTACCTGACCTTTGATGGCTTTGCTTTTGATTTTCAGAGCAGCTGTCCCCTGGTGCTTTGCACAACCATCGGCCGCCAAAGGGCCGTGCGCTCAGACACCTTCCCCGAGTTCACAGTCACTGCCAAGAATGAGGATCGGGACCCTTCCCTGGCCATGTGGGTGAAGCAGGTGGAGATGGAAGTCTTCAATTACAACATCGTCATCCATCGAGCCTACAAACACACCGTGCTGGTAAGCAGCCGTGCAGCGGTCGAGATGGCAGGATAGTCAGTCAACATGCCATTTCTCCAGTGGGTCAGATCTCTCAGCTGGCTGTCCCTGTCTCTGATTTCCTACTGTATTTGAAGGTCTCTCATATAGGCATCACTTACATATGGCTATTTACTTAGCTGTATGGTCTGTTCTGTCTGTTCAGTTGCACAGTTGTGCCCGACCCACCATGACATCATAGACAACATTCCTTCAGGCTCTCCTGTGCTCCACCATCCCCCACCTAAGCCCACACCCACCTCCCCAGTGACCCCACCTCAGCCTCTGCCGTCCCTTCTCCTTTTGCCTACAATCCTTCCCAGCATCAGGCTCTTCTCCAGTCGGTCCTTCCTTTTCATTAGGTGGCCAAAATATTTGAGTTTCATCTCCACTATCTGACCTTCTAAAGAACCTTAGAAGGTTCATCTTCAGTATCTGACCTTCTAAAGTCAGGGTTGATTTTCTTTAAGATTGGCTTAAACATCAAGTCATAAAGCTTTATGGTACCTTTATATTAATGTATACATTTGAAATGGAAGTGTTAGGTGGTTCTCCCTTTTTTCCTTTTCTTTCCTTCTGCTTTTGGGTTGCTGTTCTATTTGCAAATTGATGTTCTTAACGTAAAACAAAAATTAAAAGAGCAGTTGCCTTTCACTGCTGGCTGGAAATAAGAGATTTTCCCTCCCAGGAGGGCCAGGGGAATTAACTGGCAGAGGGATCCAGTGAGCCTTTTGCAGGCCACATCACAAGGGTCCAAAGGCCACGCGTAGCCTGCGGGGCACGAGGTGTGCAACCCACTGGCCGGGAGTGAAGCCTGAGATGTGGACAGAGGGGCTTCTGAAGCCTCAAGCAGCCTTCAGGTGCTGGTGGAGCGCATTGTGCACCCAGAACTCTCCAGGGTGCTGAAGTGCCGGCTGAGTCCAGGTCAGGACTATCTCATCCAGTCCCAAAGAAGATGGTTGCTTCTAAGCCGCCCGTTTCTATATGAATATTTGGCCTGTCATGCTCGGCACATGAACTGATATAGGTCTTAATTGCTGGTGCACCATAACTCCTGCTTTTGGATGGCCATGCTCCATGTGGATGGATCAATGCACCTGATCTTGACTTGGCTTGTGGCTGATGTGTTTGGCTGTTATAAATCAGGGTGATATTTCTCACTCCTGGATCAGAAATGGGGAAGCTGTGGGGGTCCAAATGTTGGTGGACTGCAATTCCAATCATCCCTCACCATTGACCCTGCTGGCTGGGGCTGATGGAGGTTGGATTCCAAGAACATCTGGAGGCCTCCAGGGTCCCTCTTCCTGAACAACACATCACCCATCATTTATTTATTGACTGCATCACTCAATCTTACAAGCAGCTCAGCAGATTTTTAGCCTGACAATGATCCTGCAAGCAAGTCAGGCAGAGAAGTGTTGACTTGTCCAGTCCCAGCTTGAGCACAGATCTGAATCTGGCTTCCCCACGTCAGTCCATCTTTCCCTGAAGCTTCACCTACCAAAACAGCTGCTGCCTTCTTCAACTGACTTCCACGCCTCTCTTTGCAGGTTAACAACGAGCGCCTCTACCTGCCCTTAAAGTTGAGTCAGGGGAAAGTGAACATCTTTGCCTTTGGTTTCCACATCATCATAGAGACTGACTTTGGACTGAAGGTGGTGTATGACTGGAAGACGTTCCTCTCTGTTACCATCCCACGGAGTTTACAGAACAATACTTATGGACTCTGTGGTCGATATAATAGCAATCCAGATGATGATCTCCACACCTCTGGTGGTGTTCTGGTCTCCAGCATCAATGAGTTCGGCCACAGCTGGGCCAAGAGGGACCCCTTTTGCCAGGTGGGCTGTGGCGACCGCTGCCCAGCCTGTCGTAAAGTGGAAGGGTTCTGGAAGCCTCAGCAGCTCTGCAGTCTGATCCCTAGCAAGAGCGGCGTCTTCTCCAAGTGCCACAGTAAGGTCAACCCCGCCTTCTTCTACAAGAACTGCTTGTTCGACACATGCATTGATGGGGGCGATGTGCAAACTGCTTGCAGCTGGCTGCAGAACTATGCCAGCACCTGCCAAACCCAAGGGATTGCCATCACGGGCTGGAGGAACTTCACGGTGTGTTGTAAGTGGAGCTTTGGTTTTGGTTTTTGGTTTGGGAAGGGGCAGGGGCAGGGGAACTTGCATTTCTGTCATGACACACGAAAGGGATTCCTGGCAAACGGCTCCACTTCTTCTTGCTTTGGATTTCCCGTGAATCTGACCTGCAGCTTCCCCAGTGGGCCAGCTTATGCTGGACTGCATGGATTCTGCAGACTTGCAAACCAGCCTTTTATTGGTGTGTGTATTTGCCCCAATTCACACTTGTGCTCATGCTAATTCTCTAATGCAGATGAACAAGTCCAGATTAGCACGTTTGCTGATCCACGTGAGCACTAATGAACACTCGCACTATTGTGGTCATGCAAACAGCACTCCCGTGATTTAGCACCACTAGAATAACATTCTGCTCACAAATGCCTGACTTCTTCGAGGAGAACGTGCAAATGGCTCATAAGCCACATGATACGGCAGGCTGGATCTAACACCAGAGTAAGTGCGCAAGGGTAGCTGGCTCACAGGGCTGATGAAGCTTTTGCCCTGGGCATGGTCTGTCGCTACTCCAGAATTCCTGCCCATGGCAATTGTCCTTTGGCCCAATTCTGGGTCACTCTGCGGTCCACTCTGCCAGGGCTGAATCAACTCAGTTCCCCAGGTAGGGCATCACACTTTTCCCCTGACCTTCATGGTGTCGTCTGAGGCTTGCGTGTTGAGAGACACACAAGAAGAGCGGATGAAGAGCTCAGGTTCCCTCCATGAGAGAAAGCAGCTACGTGATGCTGAGCTTTTCAAGGAGGAGAAGACGCAAAAAGTGCTGGCGAGCGGCGTTAGAAAGAATGAGAGCCGTGTGCTTCCAGGAGGCAGGGAGGGAGGGAGGCTCAGACTGGAAAGTATGGGATAAAAATGACATAGATAAGAACAGACAGCAGAGAAGAACAGCTCAACAAATGCCTCAACATGGAAGAGACAAGCACGGGAGTCACGGGAGATTATCTCTCCTGCCCCCTGCTTCATAAGGAAATGTTCCTGCAGCAGGATGAGTTATAGGTTGCTCCTGAAACCTGACAGATATTGAAGCGCTCATACAGAAGCTCAGTCTAGCTCTGGCGATGCCCCGAGTTCCCTCCTGGAAACCTGCAGTGCCATCGGCAAGCCGGAATGCCCTTGGCCTGGTGCTGCTGCTGAGGTTGAGACGGATAGGTATCCCTGTATCACCAGAAGTGACCCGCAGGCCAGATTTGGCTACAGCGGAGCAAGTGTGGGGCCATGGTGCAGGAGGCCCTGCAGCTCCAGAGCCGAGGATAGGCGCTGCACACTGAATGTCTGCACTCAATCCCCAGGGGAAGGAAGTCGGGCGGAAGGGGCAGGAGAGCCGAGGCATTGAAGAGCCCAGCTCTGGACTGAAGGGGTCAGCGGCCTGCCACGTGGTTTCTCCGGTGTCCAGAGCACTGGAGTAGGTGGAGCAGTGCTTGGCTCAGCAAGAGGCAACTTCCGAAGTCCCTCTGCTGCCACCTTCCCTGCCTGATGGCAAGAGGTGCATGCATGTGTGGGTGGGGGGGGGGGCAGACTGGGGCGAGCACAGCCAACACCAAAGGGGCTCAGGGTGCGGACCAGCCTCGGCCTTTGGACCCCTCCCCTACCTGTCCTGCACCTTTCCTCGAGGCTAGGAGTGCGCCCAAGAACCCCGCTCCTTCAACCAGGGCTGCTCGACTCTTGTGGACACTTTCCATTTCTGAGATGTTCCGGAGGGAAGGCAAAGGACGGGAGACAAAATACCAAGAATACCCACACATTCCAACTGCGGCCAGCAAGGAACACATGGGAGAAGCAGGTCCACTGTTCAGCATGGGGGCTGGGGAATAGCTCTGAAGCCAGCAAACCGCCACACCAAGCTATGGTCAGGGGAAAGGGGCCCGATTCTCCGAGGAATGCTCTGGAGGCTTCATGAAACCAAGTCACTCCTTCAGGCGCACACAGGTGTGCCCCAGAAAGCAGTGGGTTAAATGGGCCATTCCAGAGGCAGCCATCTTTTCATATTTCAAATGCAAATGCAATTTGCTTATATACATGAGGGAAAGGGTATGCATTTGTTCTCAAGGAACCTGCCTCTCCTTGGTCAATAAAATTACAACGCACTGTTCAATTACTCTCCTCCTAAATGAAGATGCAAAAGCTCTTTGGGCAGGCCGACTGTCTGGCAAATCAATTGCAAAGTCATTTTCATCACTAATAAGATTCAAAAGTTAAATCTGGATCATTTTCCATCCACAAATTGATGGACTAAATCAGCCTCGGTCTTGAAATTCTAGGACCCGGTGACAGCTGCCAGAGAAGAAACAGGGAAGGCAGGCTGAGGATTAGCTCCATTTCTGCCCCCTTCGAGTTTGGTTATTTGGAAGGGCTCACTGGAGCCGCAGTTTTTCAAATGGATGCGAAGGCTGGAGGCAAGCAGCTGGTTTTTCAGAGCAGCACAAAGGGGGTCTGGCGGAGATATCGCTGCCCCCAGCCACACATGGATTTCTTTGGTCCTGCTGTCGCCTCTGGTCATAGTTTTAGCGGCTGTAGTACAACAGCCTGTTTGGTCAGAGATAATAACGCAGCTATTTTGCTGAAGGGGTATTTTCAAAGCGGAGTCAGGGCAGCGAAAACTCTCCTGGTAGTCGCCGGTCAAATCCCATTGCCCCAAACGCTGCTCCTTCATCCCCTCCTGCCTTTGGTGCCTGAGCTGGACAGAAGTGGGGCAGGAGGATCGGCCAAAGGCCCTCTCTGCAATCTGGATTTGGCCCACAATGGGAAGAAGAAAGGGGGTGTTTGTAGACACACCGGGAGCAGCATCTTCTTTCCAGAACAAAGTCCCCTTTCCCCAAAATGCCCCAATGAAGCAGCAGTTGTCCCTCCTCTGTTTCTCTGTCTTCCCCGTCCTGTGCCCTATGGGTGTGCTGCATCACAACTCCCATCAGCCTAGTCACTTGGCCAAGGCCTGGGATGATGGGATCTGTCGACCAACCCATTTGGGGGCACTCGACAGGGCCAGCCATTCGAGTGCCTTCCATCCAGGTCCAATGGCCGGCCTGCTTGGCCCCGGCTGTCCAGCCGCCCTTGTGTCCCCGATGCATCCTTTGGCCTTGGCTGGAGTTCCCATCCTCCTTCCCATGGGGACACCGCAGACCCCATGAGGGACGAAGGCTGGACCCTCGGCACTTCTTTTCCGTAGGACTGCCTGGAAAGGCGAGGAGGCGTGCCTTCTCGCCGGCAGCTGCAGAGGGATTGATGCTCCAGGCAGAGGGCGGCAGGGGTCATCTCCCCACCCTTCAGGGTCCCCGCAGGCAACAGGAGTACTGAGCTATGGAGGTCATGCCTTCTCCTGCTCCTTCCTGGAGGCATCGCTGCCAAAGGAGGGCACGTGCCTGAGAACAATGCCCGGTGGCAGTGCCTCTCCCAGGTCTTGCTCCTGCTGGGCCTTCGGGTGCTCCCTCCAAGGCAGCAGAATGCCTGCGCTGTAGCCGATTGGGGGGGGCACTCTGGTGGGGTCGTGCTGCCACGTTAAGCCGCCCTTCCTCTCCTGCCCCAGCGGTGAGCTGCCCCCCAAACAGCCACTACGAGAGCTGCGTGAGCGTCTGCCAGCCCCGCTGCGCCGCCATCCGGCTGAAAAGCGACTGCAACCACTACTGCGTGGAGGGCTGCCAGTGCGACCCGGGCTACGTCCTCAACGGCAAGAGCTGCATCACGCCCCACAACTGCGGCTGCTACGCCGACGGCAAATACTACGAGGTGAGGCACCGGCGCAAGGGGGCCGCAGGCATCGCCTGTGCTGCCTGCCCCGATCGCGGAGGGGGGCTCAGCTGGAGGTGCTCAGGCGGCTGGCGTCTTCTGGGGCAGCCACTGCCTGGCCGCGGAGCCACAGGGCCGGTTCCGCCCGACGTGGCACGCGGAGCAAACATTTGGAACAGAGTAAACGCCTGTCTTGCCACGGAATGTGCCATGCAGCGTGGCGGGCTGGAAGGGTAACCCTGGCTGAATCTGGCCCCAAGATGCATGCAAACGGCCTCATCGGGAGTGGCCGTAACTGAACTTTTACATTATTATTATTTTCAGTAGAAAGTAGAATATAGAAACAAGAGAAAGAAAGGCTACCAAGGGATCTTGCACAGGTATTATATATAATATCGGGTTCAAAAAGTTTAGTAAAAAGCCAGTAATTGTTATCTCTTCTACACTCAGTTAAATTAATTAGCACTTAATTGAAACTCATAGAGCAATTGTTTTAATTTATGCATCTTAATACTAACATTCCACTCCTTTTAAATTAATTTTAAATAACAACAAAACATTTGTATTAAAATTATAACTCACTAACGATATTTTTACAAGCTCTATTTTCATTATTAAGTAAATTACACATAATAAACTGTCCAGTGGGGTGATTGATTTTTTTTTAATGTGGCTTTCAGGCATAGGAATGGTCCAAGTAGTCCTAAAGATTGTGCACATGTGTTTGGGAAAGATAGAAGGAGAAAAATGAAATTTGCAGGAGGCGGAACCTGGTCCCACATATAAGATTTCTGAAAGAGCAATATTTTCTTTGAGGTATATGCAGCTGATTTTGATGGGTTTCAAAGTTCTCTTTGCCAACCCAGTTCTGTCTCTGACCTATGAAATGCTGTTCAATTAACCAGAGGGATCCAGCCATGGCGCTTGGGAGTACTGGTACTGCATAGAGAGCAGTAGTCCATCTAAGACTCTGCCTGTGGATGGCCTTAAGAATAGGTCGTAAAAAGCTAAAATCCAGATCAGTGGATCTTATGTAAGGCATGAAACACAGACGGTTTAAATCTCCCCCTCTCTCTCTCTCTCTCTCTCTCTCTCTCTCTCTCTCTCTCTCTCTCTCTCTCTCTGTGTGTGTGTGTGTGTGTGTGTCTATCTCTCTATCTCTTAATGAGCTAAGCTTCCCTGTGAAGGCAAGACACAAGTTAAAAGTTAAACTGCACTGAAACTAGTTTTGAATTTACATTATTTCAAATTGAAAGTATTGCTGAGGATTCTTTCCTTTCTTTGGGTTTAAACTTTTATTTAAAAACCTAGCTTAAATATATATTGAGCTTTTTACATAAGACATTCATTGTGTGCTTGTCCTCTCGTACTCATGGTTGCTGACAGATTCTTTCAACGCTGTTATTACCTTCCAGTTTCATTTCTCTCTGTAAACAGCATATTTGGTGAGAATTGTTTAGAACAGGCAAAATGAAGTCGTATCGATCACAATGAAAGACAATGCTTTTTCTGCTTGTGTTATTGTACTATGTGCTATATAGAGGTTATGTGCCACCTAGAGGTTATGTGGCAGAAAAGAAAGAAAGGAAACACTGTGTTACGCTTGGATCCTAGTTCTGTAACAAAATTGAAAGTAGAAACAATGGCTTATCACGTGTGGGAAGGAAAGCTTGTTATTTCTGTTACTTGAATTACTATTTTGCAAGGGTCAGGACTAAAAACAGTAGGCAAAGGAAAGGATACAGAACCACTGAAATTAATTATTGCTTAAAAGCTCCTGTGTATTCATAAGCACGCATTTTTAAACCAACAGCTGCTAATTTGAAAACAGTCTGTAGGTTCTTCATGTTGCTTTCGGAAGGAATTAGGGCTGCTTTGTCTTCATGCCATCCCTGTGCTGCTCTGGCCAATGGCTGCTGTTCTGTAGCAAGTGTGACACAGGTTGTTTTCAAGGAGTCATTCACATCTATATTCATCCAAGCAGCAAAACAACACAAAACGACCTTGTAGAAAATGGGAACATAGTGCGCAAATTATGGTGTTTTCCTGCTCTAAGCTGCCTGTGGAATTGGATAGTAAATGCTTCCAAATAGGAAGAAACCAGCTCATGGAGATGGAATGCTTTCTATCTGCTCCCGTCACTGCTTCTGACAGTGTCTTTGCCTTAATAGGTTGATTTTGGAGGATGAAAACACGATGCCCTTGGGGACTCCGTCATGCTTCTTTAAAAGGGCAAATTTTCCCCGCAGATCATTTGTGGGTGCTGCAGGCAACGTTATTTCCTTGCCTCTCCAGTTTTGCTTCACCACCCTTATCCCAAAATATCGAACAATGGCAGCATATTTGGTGACGTAGTTCCGTGTGCAATGTAATATTAATCAGCTTAATCCGCACACTGGAATGACACAAATTCCTGGTAATGGGAGTGTGATTTTCAGCTTGCTTTTGGGTGCCGGGTGGAAGTGAGGAGCGGGGAGATACATTGAAGGGAAAGTGTAATCACTTGGCGGCTTTCTCTGCCTTAAAGCAGAACCTTCTCTCTTCCTTATACCAGTGCGATGACTGGATCCCAGTGCTTTACTCCCTGCCTGTCACACTGGAAGTTATCAACGCAGGCAAAAGAGACTTTGGGCTTGCAATTCATGAAGCAGTGCTAATGAAGGGAGAGGGAAGAGGTTGGTTGATCAAGGAAAAAGCCTCAAAGGGGGATTTTTAAAAGGACATCTTATTCTATTATAGAGATACTGTGTATCCGTGTGTGGAATGTCTGTGAAATCGGTGGGAGGATCACTGGTTTTCCAGTTTGCTTAAATTTTCCAAGAAGCCCTTTGAAGCTCATTCCAGCTCATTCCTGGTTTCGGTTTCATCCCATTTTTCAGCTTGATCGAACAGGGAAAGTGCACAATTCTGTGCATATGTTTCCCAACTGCCTCCTCCATTAACTGTGAACATGCCTGTTTTGGGGGGAAGTGTGTCATTCAAAGTGTGCCACGTACACATTTTGAAACGTTTTCCAGAAAGAACGCCCCTCAGGAGTGGAGAGGCAGTTTCTGTTTGTATTTAGATTCGTGAGTAGAATTATTTGTATAACTTGTCAACGGAAATGCGATCATCACGTTCCCCTAGAATGTCTACCAGGGACCAGAGGTGCACCATGACAGGCTGCCATTCTCCCCAGCAGAGAGGCTCTGGTGTCGGCCCATACCAACAAGTCTCTTCTATCTTGGCCAGCAGCAGTTCCTGCCAGGAGCAAGCGGGTGTCCACTGCTCTTTCAGCCCCAAGGCTCTTGAAAACACTCCGCATTGAAATAGGGAACTAGCACTTGTTGTGAACAGTAATCTCCCACTGCTTGCCCTGAGAATTGCAGCTAGGCTCGGAAACAACAGGGGCAAGAGGGAGGAGAGAGAGGAGAGCAGCATTCCTGCTAATGAAAGAATGCCAGTGCTTTGTCCCTGGTAGCCCTGGGTCCACCACACCTCCGCACGTAGTGAAGGATGGGCTGTTCAGCAGGTGGAAACTGCAGAAAGGACATAGGCATGAAGCCATCTAAAAAAGGCTGTGTTGGAGGAGTCTCTTGCCCCTTCTGGAAGCCCTCTGTTCGGAGGAGGAGCTGGAGTCCTTTGAGCTGAACGTTGCAGCCCTTGAGGCAAATGAGCAGGACCTCGGGGATCGGACCTTCCCCAGAGCCCCTCCGGGACCTGGAGGCACACGGTGAGTGGCTGCCCGATCACAAGGCATGGTTCCAGAGGGCTTTCAGATGTAGGATGGCCTGCCTGAGGAATGAGGACTGCTCGAGTAAAGGGATAATGAATGAGACGTCAGTCCTGAGCAGACCAGTCCTCCTGTAGCTGGGTTCTGGGGCCTCAGACTTGAGCACCTTCCATTCTAGGTCCAGAATGCTGGACGTGAATTGCCTGGCCAGTGGACCCCCCCTGGGCTGATGTTGCCTGCCACTAACCGTGCCTTGATCCTGGCCCAGCCAAGTCCCCGGAACGCTGTCCTTGTAATGGAGAGACCCTTAGTTCAGCGAGAGAGCAACTGCTTTGCACGCAGGCTGTCTTGGTCCAACCCCAGCTTTGCCTTCTGCTGATGCAGAAGGCTGCTGCTTGGGTTTCTTGGCAGCCATTGCCCATCAGAACAAAGAATGCCTCCCTGGAGCTCCCGGTGTTTTGATTTCAGACTGTCTACTGACGTTGACTTTAATGTTCAGCTAGAATAGCCCAACCAGATAGAAAGCAGTACCCTATGCTTACTGGAGAAAGCATGGACGGCAATAAATCAGGGAATTAGAACTGTATCTCTGGCTTCACCTGGGACACTGGGAAGAGTCTCCCACATTCCCACCTTTGTCCCTTTGCTTTCCCGTGGGTTGCTTTTCTTCTGCCTTAAAAATCCGGTGCTAGAGCCTCTTATCAGTGGAGAAGCAAGCTCATGCACTCAATTATTCTGTAAATCTGATAACAAGGGGGTGGAATGTAATTTGTGTTCTCTGCACAGGTGCACACTGGTGGTCAACAGGATATTTGTTGTGCTCTGCCAAGAAGGAAGAACCAGGGAGGTTGCTGTGGAAACTGTAAATCTGAATTTCCTCACTTTTATGAGGGATCACAGTGTTAGACAAGTGGTTCCGCTTTGGAATGTTCCACACCCCGTTTAGCCCACTGGAATTAAAGTCCTTGGGAGAGGATGTGCGATTTCAAAAATGCAAAGAGGAGGAACGCTGGATGACAGCAAAGCCTCGCTGTGGCTTTAGGTGCTCTGGAGTGCCCTTCCCAGCCTTGGTGCCCTGCACTGGTGCTGGACTACAGCTCCTGTCATTCCCAACCGTCATAGCCATTCTCTGCTAGCTGAGAATGATGAGAGCTGTAGTCCTTTGCATCTGGAGTGGGCCCGGATCTAGAGACTTGTTTCATGCCGTCCCCTCCATCAATTGGAAGCTCTTGTCTTCCCAATGAACAAATAGCATTTGGCGCAATCTCTTTTTCCACTTCTCTTTCTCTGACATTTCATGAATTGTGGTGTGTGTGTGTGTGTGTGTGTGTGTGATCTGCTGAAAATGCTCTTACTTTTCTCCTTGTCCCCCTTCCCTCCCCATCCCTTTCCAACTTTCCTGTTATGCCCCTTTCACAGTGTTTATGGCATCCCAGAAGCCTCTTTAGCTGAGGAGCAGGATAAAAAAGCTTTGCAAATGTCTCATTCAGCAGCTGACACTTGCAGAGAAACCCCCAAATAAGGGCTGCATTCAGACACAATATCAGACCAGGTCTCAATGCGACACAGAGCTTCTGCTTGCACACATGCACAACCACAGTTGAATGTCACAACACCCTCCGCACTTCAGACATTGGCTCTGTCCATCATCTCTGGCCTCTCGCAGCTGAGGCACACATCCCTGGTACCAAGGGATTAACACACATGCTTGCAGGTGCCTGGCAGGTGTCCTCAGGTGTTTTCCTACCACTCCAAAGAAGCAGGATTGATTATCTAATTGCATGGGTGGTGGCTTCCAAAAAGGCATCCCCGGGTACCTTGTAAGGACTTTCTGGTCATGCTTGGAAGTGCATGTGAGCATCACAAGCAGAGTCCAGGAATGGCCTTTGGAACAGAAGCTGGCATGTGTAGTGGAGAAGATGACTTGGTATTGATTTTGATGGGGTAGAGGCCAGAAGCAGGTGATGCACTGGGGTGTGAGAATGGTCATCCATCCACAGTGTGTCACTTGAAGGACAGGACCCATCTGCCCTCTACTGGATAAAAGGAAAACTCTAGTTCAGGTTGTGTTTTGTGGCAAATGTCTTGAAATGAGCGAGGTTTGTGATTGGATTGTGGGCTAGCTGAAGCTGATAAGCTTTTGTAGCCATCGTTGCTCTGTGGAGTTCAGGGTCCATCATGCTTTCCTCTGCAAATATGAATAACCTGGGCTTGGAAAAAGAATCCTATGCCCAGTGGAGTGATTGTTTATTACATCAAAGAGCATGTTCTCTCGTTCTCTCTCTCTCTCTCTCTCTCTCTCTCACACACACACACACAGAGAGAGAGAGAGAGAGAGAGAGAGAGAGAGAGAGAGAGAGAGAGAGAGAGAACAGTGGTCTTGGCTGTAACAATGTCATTTTATTTTTATTTATGTTTTGAATTACATCCTGCTTTCTCTCCCAATCCATGCCAAGGACAGTAGTAAAATAAATCCCGACCATTGCACAATAGAAAAAAAGAAAAATGACATGGCAGCAAAGAACAAAGCTTTGAATGAACAATGAACAATAACCTCCCGAAAGCAGAAAACAAGGCAATCAAATCAAGACAAGGGCACAGGCCCACTAACAGTGGCAAGGAGCCACCCGCAAACTCCAAGAATTTGCAAGTCTTAGCCAGGAGTTGAATGACTGACAATGCAGGATTCCGACATGGTTCCTGGGAAGGCCATTCTTTAGAGGTTTTAATATTATTATTTTAATTTTGTATTTCCACAAAACAAACCCAGAAAAATGCAGCTTTTCTGACATAGAAGTGAATAAATCACATACGTTACATGCATTTCCATGCATCACTTAATAAATGCATATGAAATGTGCATCTGTGTTTGTGCTTAAGGTTGAGGAAATGACCAAAAAGGCCCTGCTCCTCATACTCACTTCATGCTACCCTCCAGTGCAAAGATACCGAACAGGTACTCAGAGGCTACACAAAAGTGCACCACTTTGGATTCGTGTTCCAGTTTTCCAGGGAATTCCGCACGGCCGTGGGTTCAGCCCCTGCGCCTTCATCCTTCAGGAGAACCATTCCATTTGCATTTCCTCCTCTCCCTTGTTCATTCCCTGCAGCCCAAGCAGCTGTTCTGGAACAGCGACTGCACCCGCCGATGCCGATGCTTCCGTCGCAATCTCATCCAGTGCGACCCGCGCCAGTGCAAGTCGGATGAGGAGTGCGCCCTGAAGAACGGAGTGCGCGGCTGCTTCAGCACGAAGAGCTCCTACTGCATCGCGGCAGGCGGAGGGGTGTTCCGCACGTTCGACGGGGCCTTCCTCCGTTTCCCTGCCAACTGCGCTTTCGTCCTCTCCACCATCTGCCAGAAACTCCCCGATGTCTCCTTCCAGCTCATCATCAACTTCGACAAGTGGTCTTACCCCAACCTGACGGTCGTCTCACCCATTTACTTCTACATCAATGAGGAGCAGATTCTTATCAGTGATCGCAATACAGTCAAGGTATGGTATCCCTCCACGATGGAGGCCAGCCTCATCTGTTGGCGATGGTGGCCCTCCCAGGAGCTGCCTGTGAACCAGGATGCACTTCTGAGTCCTGTTCCAAACAGTGAGCGTAGCCAGGATGGGGAGCAAGGCTGTGTGAGCGACTCCACTGGAAGCTCAAGCAGGACCTTGAATAGCTCCAAGGGGACCTGAGCTTGGTAGGAGGCGCCCGAGTAGTCCCTCCTGCTCCAGGACCTCAGGGAAAGTGCACCCATTGGGTGTCGGTGATGAGAGTGAATCCTTCCTCCACCTCTGCTTCTGAGATGATGGCCTCATGTCTTGGTAACACACAACACAAATGGACAAATACTATTCCAAAACTGGGAAATGCAATCCATTAATAACCATTCCAATTCAGTAGTTCCTACCTTTTGCTATCCAGTCTAGAATCAATTGTAGTTGTTCAGCTGTTTACATCTTTCCCGCTACATTGCAATAATTATTATTTCATCACCAATACCAAATGGATTTGCTCCATTGACCCAATTAATTTCTCTTTGTCTTGACTTTCCATATATTTTCAAGCTAAGAGGTCTTCTGTGCCAAATATTAGCATCTACTCCCTTGGAGAGTACACATCTTATGTTTTCACTTGTTTGCTATTGGAATCCAAGCTTAAAACAACATGCTTACCATCGTTAATTTTGACTTACTTTTCCAGCTTTTTCACCTAATAATTATATGGCTGAGGGTTTTAAGCAGAGGAGATCTAACTCTATAGACCCCGTATTGATGTTAACCAGGATCTGAAACTGTACATTTTGGACTTAAAAGCCTGGCTCTCTCTCCATGACCTGGGAAATTCAGATACTCTTGCAAATACACCAACAGCTCCTATCACTCTTGTGCATTTCAAATTTCAGAATATATGAATGCCAAATTTCTGGCTGTGCATCTGGAGCCCTTAAAGCTAAAATTCATATCCTTACATTCCCCAATTTTGCAAGATACTCTAAGCCTACCAGCTGATCTGAAGTATTGAGTTTGAAATAAGCATAACATGAACGGCTCAGTAAAGATGTACGATGTAAATTTTGGATGTACGATGTCAAGCTTAAAGAGCAAGGCCTTTCAAATGGCATATGCTAATCCAGTGAGCTTGTTAAATTCTGGATTTATCCGAAAGGGAGAACTAACAAGCCACCTTAGCTTAAAATGCAATTTATTTACACAATTAGGTGAATGGGACACAGGTAAACATCCCCTTTGTGACCGGTCTGTCAACCAAAATCTACAGCATGGAGGGTTTCCTGGTCATTGACACAAGCCCCGACATACAGATCCACTACAATGGCTACAACGTCATCAAAATAGCCATCAGCGAACGCCTGCAAAACAAAGTCTGCGGCCTCTGCGGGAACTTCAATGGGGACCGGACGGATGATTATGTCACCCTGAGAGGGAAACCGGCTGTGAGCAGCGTCTTCCTGGCCCAGAGTTGGAAGACCAATGGCATGCAAAAAAGGTGGGATTGAACAGGGCAGGGGCGGGGGGTGTATTCTGCAACCAGTATACTTGCTCCGCATTCGGGCAGCTCTATCATTATGGTGTCGTCTTTTGGGATGGTGTGACGTGGCCTCCTGCAACAGCAGGGGGTTGGACTCGATGGCCTCCGTGGCCCCTTCCAACTCTACTCTTCTTTGATTCTATGAGCCCATATTATACACGCCCATGCCAGCTCAAGATTTTCTTGAGTTTCCTTCCTAGCCCGAGGAAGGAACATTTCCCTCCGGGTCACCTACCCCATTCTAGCAGATTTTCTCTCCACCAGGAGATCTTTTGTAAATGAATGAGTCTCAACTGCCCATTCCAGCCCATGCCACCCCATCGTGATATGCAGGGATAATTCACAAAGATGCAGTGATGCATTTCACTCCCAGCTGCTGTGAGAATTGCAGCGAAGCTTGGAGGGACTGGCGAGAGGATGTGGCCAGTGATGCTGCCATCCCCGACACCCAGGGTCCCAGGGCTTCGTCCCGTGAGCAGTGGTTCCAGTGCACCTCTGTGGGAGGACAGAGCTGTGAGCAGCATGGCCTGCTCCACAGCCGCTAATTTAGACTGCTGCCTTCGGGTGAGGTGGAGGATATTGTCCCCTTGCCAGAAATCAAAGACAAGTTTAGCTGTAGGCCAAGCCCTGCTTTCCTGCTCCAAAGGATGAGGTTGTCTTCATGATAGACCATCTTCTAGGACAGAAGGCAAAGCAATTGGGTACCCTCCAGTGTTTGGACTACCACTGCCATTCCCCCTGACCATTGGCCAATCTGGCTGGTGGAGCTATAATCCAAAACAGAGGAAAGGACAGAGCGTGGGCACCTGGCAAGCCTACCTTGAGGACAGCGTCACAAGGAGCATTTTGAAGATGCTGGCTTTTTTGTCCACATAAGTATCAAAGAGGGAGTTCTGCAGCCCTTCCTGTTGAGGGGGACCATGGGCTGGCCCAAGTGGGTGGAGACACCCCACTACTTTGCCTCCAGAGATGTTTATGTTTGTTTATGTTGTTCCTAGTGACAGGCTGTGGGTCCCAAGGATGCCCTTCACCATGCCCCGTCCCCGCATGGTCCCCACACATCCCTCCACCTTCCCGGTAGTGCTGGAGCTTTCTCTGTGCTTCCAGCTGCAACGAGCTCCAGTATGCTCAGTATGCCTCGGCCTGCGACAATGTGCAGATCCAGGTGCTGCAGAGTGACAACTACTGCCTCAAACTGACCGACATGAAAGGCTTCTTCCAGCCCTGTTACGGGCTGCTGGACCCGCTGCCCTTCTACGAATCCTGCTTTCTGGATGGCTGCTACAACCAGAAGAAGTACCAGCTCTGTGGCTCCCTGGCAGCCTACGGGGAGGCCTGCCGGTCCTTCGGCATCCTCAGCACCGAATGGATCGAGAAGGAGAATTGCTGTAAGCAAGAGACGCTTTGCTTGTTCTCCTTCCTCCCAAGCGCTTCCCTGGGTTGGTCGTCTTGAGCTTCCCTAAGTCAAGAAAATACCTGCTCAAGTTCTCATGGCAAGGGTGGGAAACACAGAAAACACAATGCAGCTTTGGTGTGATGGCGCCTGTTCTCAGGCAGTCATCACGGATTCATCACTCCTTGCACAGCACACATAATGCAACAGCTGGGGCGTAGCTTTTTATGCAGAGAGCAAAGGAGAGATTGCCGGAAAGCACACACGGAGTTGTACGCTTTGATCAGACTGCTGAGCTTCTCTCGGCCAGACGGCCGGATTCCATTTGGGAGAAGTCCGCCCAGGCTGCATTCCAGTGTGTGCGCCAATGCACATGGCAATGCGAACGCAAAAGGCACGGGGCCACAAGCGCCACCCATTGTAGCATTATGCTCTTGCTGCCAGAAACTAAGCATTAACCGGGGCATTGCAATCTTTCAGGACAGGGGGAAAATACTGCAAAATCTGAGGAACTACTGAACAAGCAGAGGAAAGGGTGTAGGGAAGAGGAGGCGGGGATGACCTTGCAGGAAACCCCAGAAGAGTAGCTGTAGAATTTGGGTTACTGGACCAATATGCAAAGAAAGCAATATCTGCCATAGCCTTTTGAGTTACCCTGCAGTGTGTCTCTGAATCACTCCTTGCTTGCAAGGCCTAATGCAAAGACCTAACATAAGCCCGCCAGTGTTGATTAGCTTTGGTCCTGTTAAATGACAGATTATTCCACACATGTATCCGATTGACCCCAGCAGTGGCTAGTTGACACAGGAAAACGACCCAGTTGTGTTGGTTCCTAGTCGGGTTGATCCACTGGCTGCATCAACTGTTGGATTTGGCTTACGACATGTTACTGCAAATTTTGACAAAGCCAACCCAACTCCCTGGGAGCTGAGATGGAAAATGCAGAACCTTCTCACAGCATTAATGATGATGATAATAACAGAGAAGGTTGTTGTAGCAATGGAAATGACCATGGAGGATATAAGAAGAGCCCTGTTGGATCGGCATCCTTTTCTTCATAACTCCAGCAGACATCAAACCCTTTTTCTTGCCTATGTTCCCTCCCTTTTGGTGTCCTTGACCAAGAGAGGTTTTCTCCTGGGTGATCATTGCCTGTCTAAGCAGTGAACAGCCATTCAGCCAACTGGTTTCAAAGTAAATTGGTTGTCCTTGTTTGTTTGTTTTCCTTTTTAGCAGGAGTGGTTGAAGATCCCTGTGTAGGGGCAGACTGTCCCAACAGAACTTGTGAGGTGGATAACGGTGGAGAGCTGTGCGGTTGCATCGAACCCCCTCCGTACGGAAACAGTGAGTGCCCACGACAACAGCTGCCAAGGGGGGTGAGCAACTGGGAAAGTCAGCTCCAGAGGGATTGGATGTGCGTTCAGAGGAGCCAGAGAGACCATCTGCTGCTGTACTCACTCTCCATTTGCCTAGGACCCCCAGCCCCTGAACATCACGCTTGTTCTCATTTTATGAGCCAAGGTCATGGACATCCTCACGGCAAACATTTTCAAGTGATGAGGAGTATTGAAGCATCCAGCCTGAGTAACAATGAGCCATCCCAGTGGGTGGGATAGAATTTTAATAAATAAATAACATGCAGGCATGGTCTGCAGGACATGGATTAGGAGACATTTTTCCTTCTCCTTCATAAAGTTAGGGGTCATCCCATGACATGGACTGGTGAGAGGTCTGGGATAGATAAAAGACGGGATTTCTTCATGCAGTATCCCATCAATCTACGGAAGAACCTGTAGTTTTATCCTTCCCATGGCTGCTAATTCTACATATCCTTGAGATGTATTTTCCATCTTTTCAGTCCCTATTTTCTAAACATTCAGAGATCCTTCTGCAGGACACTGAACTTGGTTTTGTTCATGAGAGATACTATTTGATTGAGAAACAACATGATACCAAAACTGTGGGAATGATAAGACAAAGATTCTTGTTTTGAATGGCCAGGGCAGAACGTTCACGGCCTTCGATTGTTTGAGGCAGGTCTTCTGCTGAGATATATGTGTTCGAGTTCTGACAACTGCAGTTTGCCTGCACTAAGCTGGTTTAATTCAGTGCTAGATCAGTCCCTTGGAACTTGAAAAAAGGCCCATTAATCTATGTTTCTCCCTTTGTTTCCTATAGCACCATCTCATCTAGCCTTTCTTTCTAGCTTGCCCTGAGCCCCTGCGTGTAATCTGATTTCCATACAAATGGATACGCATTAAACACACACACACCAAAAATCAATTTTGCACTGCTCTCTTCCTGGCTAATGGTGAATGCCAATTGCTTGTAGCTTCAGTTTGTCAACACTGGAAAATACCACTTGGATCCATCCATCAAGCCTGGAGTGACTAGAGGAAAGGATTTATGTATTAAAGCAGCACAAAAGACTCCTTTCAGATGTTACAGCAACCCAGAACTATTTTGAGTGCTGAGTTGTTCTGAAGATAAGCAGGAGTAAGTGATCCTACTGGTTCCCATTGACTGATCTCTTCTGCTACAAGTGGGCGGAGCCAGACAACCTAAGTGTGCTCTCACCCTGGGTTCTAACCCCAGGCTGTCTCTCCTGCAACGCTCTAGAATTCCTAAACTGTTGCGTTCCTCCCATTTGTATCAGCCAGAGGGGATCCGGCACATTCCTGCTTTATTCACAATAGCCATGATAGGCAGGGGGACACCAGGGTTGTTGTGACATCCACACGGAGCAGAAAGTCATCCTCGGGCCCCCTGGTCCTTGTTAAAGGACAAGCTCTGTCCTGAAAGATCACGTCAGGAAAGCAGAACTGACAAGTGGCGGATCAAACATGGTCGGCAAACTTAGACGGTTATCCAAAGCTTGCAACCCATCAAAACCTTCACTTTGTCAGGATGCTGTTTCAGGCTGTAGGGCAACCTGGTCCCCATTGTTGCCTGGTAGCAACATTCCCCATTATTCTGGACTACAACCCTCATCAGTCCCAGCCAGTATGGGAAACAGCCAGGGATCATAGGAGTTGTAGTCCAAAATATCAGGAGGGCAATGGCTCACCTACTTCTTGCTTAAAGAATTTGGCATTGCACCTGAATTTGATCTGCAATTAAAGCAGAGTCACTTCTTCTCTGCACGTATTTGGTAGCATGCCGTGTAGTTTCAGGCAGTTCCACCCAGTACCTCTGCTTAAATACGACATGCACAGACACTGCCACCTTAATGAATCAAATTGCAATTAACCCAATTCCCTTGGTCTTGCATGAAGGTGGTGGGCAGACATAAATGGCGGGCCATCAGGATTGGGTGCACCTGAATTGCTCATGGTCACATCTTTGAGGTCCAGTTTCGCCAAGGTCATGGCCTCTATGGTCTCCTAAACATTCCACAATTGTGCATCTCAGTGGCTGCCCACGTCTTATCAACACGTAAGAGTCATATTGGATCAGAACACAGGACCATCTAGTCCAGCATTCACCACCTGCCCATGGGAAGCCCTCAAGCAGGACAAGGGTGCAAAGGTACCTTCCCGCTCAAGTCCCCCGGCACCTGGTATGCGTACAGTAGACAAACTCCCTCTGCCTTCTCTTCCATGGACTGGACCACTGGTGGGTTTCCCAGCTAACTGGCCACTGTGTGGTCTGCATGCCACACTAGAGGAACCCGTGGCCTGATCCAGCAGGGCTCTTCTTATATCTCACTTACGAGGCCAACAGCACACTCTTGCCCACCTTGCCCAGCCACTGGATCACGCAAATGAACCACTTCTGGCACCCGAAGCAGCACATAGCCACCAGGTAGCAAACAGCCACTGATCTCTCTCGGGGTAGACTAACGACTCCGCCCTCCCTTCCAGACACACACGATATCTTGGATGCCGAAGTGACCTGCAAAGCGGCCCAGATGGAGGTGTCCATCTCCAAGTGCAAGCTGTTCCAGCTGGGCTTTGAGAGAGAAGGCGTGCGCATCAACGACCGCCACTGTCCCGGCATCGAGGGCGAAGATTTCATCTCCTTCCAGATCAATAACACCAAGGGCAACTGCGGGAACATCGTGCAGGTCAGGGCGCTGGAGGAGCTCTGGGCTTGCCTGTCCTCTGCATTGTGCTCTTCACTTCGTAACATCTTCTGGGTTTGCTTCACTGACATCGTCCTGATCGAAAATGCTTTGCATCACTGCCATCAAGAAAGTATCATGAGCCTTTTAATGATATTTATTTATCTATAATGTGCATATGGCATTTTACAGGGTTTCATAAGCAATAATATAGGCAGGTCCCTGTTCTGGGGTAAATTATGTTGCAAAGTAGATTACGAGAATTTTATTATCAAGCTATCCTGGGGACCTAAGGTAAAGAGGGGCCCTGCCTGTTCCTCCATTTGGCTCTTGCACTTAAAGCTGTTCAAGGAACTTTCAGCTGACCTGTTTAAGAGTTGAGAGTGCAGCCCCATGGCCTCCTGGCATGTTCTGGGGAGACACGGGATTATCTGAGTCTTGGCTCTGGGATCCTTTGACCCTGGGACTGCACACAGAGACTCTGCCCTACCTGGTGGAAAGCCGGTGTGGGGAGAACTGCGTAAGCTGCCTTTCTGAGGAAGCAAATTGGGCTCAGAGATAAGGTGAAGGGGCACACTGGGGGCAGGGAGAGGGAGACGCTGTGCTGATGGCTGGCACCATGTCCAGATTTTATTTATTTATTTATTTATTTGGAAATTTATAGGCCCAGATGGCACCCCAGCATCCTTTCCTGCCATGCGAGTTTAGACAGAGGAGAGGCCTGCAACTCCCAGCATTCCCCACCCAGGATGTGGTCCTCTGGAAGCCACCAGGTTGAGAAGGCTTGAAGCAGAGTAGGGGAATTAGGACTATTCATTATGGGACGAACTGGGTATTGAGGGAGGGAGGCAAGCAGGTAGGATGGACATCCCAGAGACATTGGAGATTACTCCAGGCATAAGGAACAGCAATTCCAGTGTTAGTTAATTACACTTTCAGCAGAATGAAGTTTACATCCCCACTTTTTTATTTTTTAGAATCAATTTATCCTTCATGCAGAAACTGCCAGTGGGGGAAAGCTGCTCGTTCCTTCCATACAGGCCAGTGAATTCCTGCCTGAGCGTTGTGGCAGTGCAGGCGATCTGGGGACATTCCCCCTTTGCATCCTGAGGCTGGGGGTCTGAGCGCGCATACATGGCCCATTCCCGCTCCTCTCTGGTTATGCATCCGCAGAAAGTGGTTGGTGCTGCAACCAACCCATTAAAGCGCCATGTTGAGCAGCTGCCTCCATTCCATCCGACTGCATTAAATGCAACAGCCGTCCTCCATTGATCGTGGTGGGGCGTCCCTCTGAGTAGATGTGAGTAGGATTGCGTTGCAGCATCAGGACGCACGTTATCAGATAGGGCCATCCCAGCCCTGAGAGGTGCGTGCATCGTGCGGAATTTTTTTCCCGTAGCACCGGTGTCTTTTCCCCCCTCCACAGTCCAACAGCACCCACATCATGTACAAAAACACGGTCTGGATCGAAAGCGCAAACAACACAGGAAACATAATCACCCGTGACCGGACCATCAATGTCGAATTCTCCTGCGCCTACGAGCTTGACATCAAAATTTCACTGGATTCCGTCGTGAGGCCAATGCTCAGGTAAGAGAAACACCTGGGTCCTTGTGCATGTGGAAAGGTTCGTTGCTGGGATGCAGGATGGCATCCCATCTCACTGGGGTACTCGGAGGAGTACGGGGTCTCCTGAGGTGACATCCGCCTTGGAGCCCGTTCGCAGAGTAGACTGGGGTGCAGTCCTATGGGCGTGGATGCCATCCCCATGCCTGAATCTCTGGAAGTGATGGAACGTGTTGCAGAGCAGAAATGTCAGGAAGACAGCTATAAATCCACCCCGGTGCATGTGCTCCAGGTTTACCCATTCGGTTGTATCGAAAGTTAGTCCTGCTGAGAGCTGGCCATTGAAATGAATGGAGCAATTCTAAGTAGGATTAAAATTCAATATAACAAATTATGTTGTTCCTGTGCATCTCATGAGCGGAGCCAGCTGGAGCTGGAGGTCAGACTAGATGGCCCAAGAGGCCCCTTCTGACTTACTCAGTTCCTGTTTCTATGACATCCCAGGGAACTCTGCTGTGTTTGTTAAAATACACCCCCACATGGTATGTGAATTAGCCCAGTCACTGCCCCATCAGTAAGAACACAAGAATTCTTAGAGAGGGAGCCATTTTTCTCCCTCTCCAATTTCTTTGCTGCATGCATCCTTTTGTATGCTCCCATCATGCGTCTTCCTGCTTCTGTTCTAAGCCAAACAAGCTGTGCTGCTCTGCCCATTCCTTGTAAGGGAACTTGCTTCAGCTCCTGAATCATTTGCGTTATCCTTTCCTTTTTGCACCAAACAATCCCGGAGTCTCTTGTTTTGCATGCAAAATTTCAAAAGGGCTTGACCTTCAGGCAGAAGTACTTCTCATATTTAAGCCTTCTAGCACAACTAGCAACATTCAGCTATCATTAGGAGAAAACAGAACCTAGTCCTTGCTACATGCTTGAAAAATACAAAAACATCCTGGCAGTCAAAACATTTCATTGACAAATACAACCGAGTTTTCAAAAATATTTTTAAAAACTGCTTGATATCACTAATAATAAACAGTGACCTCCTTTGTCAAATTTAATAAAGTAGGGTGATATCCAAAAGGGTTGCATTGATCTGTTTTATCTGAAAGCTGTTTGACAGAGCTGCTGTTTTGAACTTTCTTTAATGTATTAGTTATTTTATGGTGTTTTTAATATTTTGCTGTAAGCTGCCCTGATAATCTATTTGAAGGGCAGTGTATGCACTTAAAATACTAATAAAAACCTGAGGCAGATTTCGACCTGCATTTCTCAAAAAGCACTCTTTTTCAACCAGTCTTTTCCATCCATTCTTCATAAGCTCCTCTCCCTTTCTCTCCCCCACCCTCCGCTCCCTTATAGTGTGATTAACCTGACAGTGCCAACACAAGAAGGGAGTTTCACAACCAAGATGGCACTGTACAAAAACTCCTCCTACAAGCATCCCTACCGGCAAGGGGAAGTGGTATTGACCACCCGTGATGTGTTGTACGTGGGGGTCTTTGTCCTCGGCGCAGATTCCACCCATCTCATCCTCATGCTGAACAAATGTTACGCAACACCTTCCCGCGACAGCAACGACAAGCTCCGGTACTTCATCATTGAAGAAGGGTGAGTGACGTCCGTTTGCCTTCCTCTCTCTCTGAGATTGAGAAAGGTGTTGTCTGCAGAGCCCTCGCAGGTGTCTCACACCTGTGAAACTTTGGTGTGTTGCAGCTGCCAGAATATAAAGGATAACACGATTGGGATTGAAGAGAATGGAGTTTCGCTCACCTGCCGTTTCCACGTCACTGTCTTCAAATTCATTGGGGATTATGATGAAGTTCACCTCCACTGTGCAGTCTCCCTTTGTGACTCAGAAAGATATTCTTGCAAAATAGTGAGTGTTGTGGAAACTTACACCCAGGCCCCATAGCTATGCAAAGCCCAAACTCTCCTTAGGAACCACTGGATGAGTCCTGAGGATGAGTCTCCCCAGTGGTGACCTCAAAACTCTTGAATGCCAGAGCTTGTGAGCTCCCCTTGGTTCAAGCCGCCAGGGCTTTAGCTTCAGTTCTGAAGTCCACTCACTCAGGGCACGCTTCTCTTTCTCTCCTGGCTTGGTCAGAACTGTCCTCAGAACACCAGGAGGGCCAGTGACTATACCAAAGAGCTCAACGAGCAGATCATCTCTGTGGGACCCATCAGGAGAAAGCGTAAGTGTGATATTTCTCCAAAGTTTCAGCACAGATATTGGATTTGCTTAACTGCATGGCCATGTCATGAAATCTGGGAGCAGTTGTCTCACAGTTGTTTCTTAAAATAGTCCTTCTCTGGTCTCCAAGGAAACTGAGATGGAATGGAAACTGGGAATTTGGCTGGCCACGAGCCAATGTTCTTGTGAGCTTTAAGATGGATGATTTGCTCACTTTTTCTGCACTTGCACTTTTTCTTTTCTTGCATCATCACCACCCCTACACAGACCAAAACCTAGTGGTGGTTCTCCCATTATTTGTCTACTGCTTGTCTTTTAGGCCTAGACTGGTGTGAAGACAACGGAGGCTGTGAGCAGATATGCACAAGCCAGGTGGATGGGCCCCTGTGCAGCTGTGTCACCGGGACCCTGCAAGAAGATGGCAAGAGCTGCCGAGGTGACGTATCAAGGCGTTCTTCAAATATTCCCTTAAGAACTTTCGGGGTGAGAGATGGAGGCATTACTACAGTGCTGGGATGCCCTAACTCTTAACACACCTCAACCCATCTTTTGCCTTTGATGTACTGAACCCATGCCTCCACCACTCCCCTTCGTTAGAACTCTGTTGAAGTTGCTTAATCTGGTCATTGGTCCATGTGCCCAGTTGTCTACTTATGGCAGCAACTTTCCAGCACTTAAAGCAGGAACCTTTTGCACATGAAGTAGATACTCTAGTGCTGAGGACACATGGCAGAGAAATCTGCAGTGGCTAAATCAGCTGTCTATGAATATAGGCTGTGGATTTTGCAGCCGATTGGCTTTGCCAATGTCACTCATATTTGGAAGACGTTAAGGCCTGTTTTTCCCCAGTTTGGCAGGCACTTGCACACTTAGTGTGCACTTGTACAAATGCTTTAACTTGTGTTTGTTAATGTGCATTAGCGCAAGGAGAACAAAACTCCAGTAAAAGAAATCCAATTCTGTCGATACGTGGATGACAGAACAAAAGATAGCTCGCAGTCCTTAAAACACAGGTGGAACAGAACTGGCAAAATCCATACATCCCTGCTGTTGAGTCACGACCCTTCAAATTTCTTTAACCTGCTTTGGCATGGGACTTGCTTTCTAGACATGCTGCTTCCTTTTTCTATATGTGTATGTTGGGCAGGGATGGGAAGAAGCGTTGGCTTATCGCTCTCCCTTGGCTGATGGGAGCTGCTTTCAGCCATCTGGATGACATGCAGTGGTGTCAGCTGTCAGCCCCAAATTCCTCCCCTCCTTGCTCCCTGGCACACCCTTTGCGGTTGATTTCTGACCTGGGAGAGGTAGCTGGCATAGGTGTTTCCATGCTGGCTGCAAAGGGTGTGGGAGTCCCAGCCCTGAGGTCAGGCTATGAATGACCCTATGGCTCTTCTAAGCCAGTGGTTTTCAGCTACCAGTCTGTGGACCAGTGCCAGTCTGCGGGAGCTTTCCTGCCAGTAGTTCCTGTCTGCTTGCCACGGACTGGTGTGGGGGCTGGCCGTGCTCTACCACCTCTTCCTCCAGTGGGGGGGGGGGTGCTGCTGCCTCTGGGGGGACCAGAGAGAGGAGAGATGGCTCGGTGGGAGCCATGCTGTGCCGATGTTGGTATTTTGTTCTTTTGTTGGCATTTTTTGTTGCCTGGTTTCTGGTTGTTTTGGAGACTTTTTGTCCTTTGGGTATTGTGTTTGGAAACTAGTGCACAGAAGACTATGTTATGTGTATGGCGCTTCTTGTTTCTGCCTCGGTGGTCCCTGAGATGGTCTTCCTGTTTTCGCCAGTCCCCAGCTGTGGAAAGGTTGCACACACTATTCTGGACAATGCTGGGAAACTGCAGGAGTGACACATGTCCACTTTGCTACTTCCCACCCTGGCAGAGTTGCTCTCCTTCCTTCCCTGCCCCCAGATGCCCCCTTCTCCCCTGCTCCAAGGTTGCTCTGAGGAGCTCAGAGATGCGTCTCTTTCCACACCGGCTGAAGGTGCTGGGGAACAACTGGAGTGTGACTCCCCAGCTGCAAGATTAGAGCTATTTCTGACCTTGGATCTGGGAATGCGGACAGTCCCACTGGTGTCTTGGGGCCACTGTGTTGCTGTCAATGGATCAAATATGGCTATTCTTTTGTGGCTCGTGTGTTTATCTCCCTCCCTTTTTCCCTTTAGCAACCAGCTCTTCAACTGGACCTCAAGCCGGGCTGTTTCCACTTCTTGTCCTCCAGTTCTCATCATGGTACATTCTCTATAAATCAAACCCAACCTCATAATTATCCCACGGCATCCCTTTAAAGTACTGAACTTTGACCACTCTAAATCCCTGTAAGGATAAACCACATGCCATGCTAAACCTGCAACCAATTTGCTGTTGTCAGTCTTTGCCACCAACGACAACCTTTGTGTTTGTGGCTGCACTGGAGTTGTTGACCTGTTTAAATGGTCTTCACGAAGCGGGAAAAGTTTAACAGGGCATCCAACTCTCCTAAACCATCAGGGATGTAACCAGCATGAAGCGTAGCAAATAGCCAATGTTGTTTCTTCTTGTTTTGATATTCTTTTTAGTCTTCATTTGTAAAGGGACCTCTATTCCTTCTCAGTGTTTAAATGTGAAAGGACAAGGTTTTGCTTGCTTGATTACAACAGGTTCATGAAAGAAAAGGAAAATACTGGGCCACATGTCCTTGTTAGTCATGAGTCCGCTGTCATAATATTTCAGAATTACTGCTTTTACATTCCTCCTTTTCTCCAAGATCTAGATCGCGCTGAGGCCATTTCTTTACTTCCTCTGTCTATGAGTGGCCATGAGTTTTGTGGGCCCTCTGGTTGATTCCTTCCTACAATGACCAGCCGAAATGTGGCTTTCACACCAGTGGTCTCAAAGGATCAATAGAGCGGCAATCCCTTTGCCCACCTTGAAAGAGGTTCCCACAGACCCGTCAGCATTAGGTGAAGCTGTCCCAGTCGGTGCTACAGCTAGCATTGTGAGCATTCACAAGTTCAATTTTATACGAGCAAGCATTGGTTCACGCAGAATGGATTGAAGACTAAACACTAGGTTTCCTGGTAGCCTTCTACTCAGGAAGCCTTCCTTCGCCTGAGGACTTCTAGAAACAGATTCTTGTGTATTCAGGTATAACACTGTACTGTGGAAATAAATCCATCGGAAGCAGGGCATCCACCACAAAGTCAGTCAAAAACCTTGATGAACCGTGGTCTTTCCATGCTACAGACCAGGAGCATCCAGGGGTCCTTTCCCCCCACCCAGAAGCTACACTCCTGCCACTCGTATTGCAAACACCACTGCCAAATTGCCGGTGCATTTCAGCCTCAGTTCAGCAGCAAACGAGGTGCATTGTCTATTTAAGACGAGAAACAGAGGGAGTGTAGTTTTGCATTACACAAAGCATGGCCTCCTTGCATACCTTGTGGTTTTTTTCTTGGCACTGTTGCACAACTCCAACTGTGTCTTTCCCCTGCCTGCTACAGACGTTCTTGGGTTGAGCAGACATCCTTTCTTTTGAGGGACACCTGGGAATGATAGTTCTGTGACGGGCGCATGGCTAAGATTCTCAGCATCTCACTGAGTTGCAGGTCCCTGTATTCTTTGGGGAGAAGCCATGCCATGAAAGTGGATGCCCAACAGGGCCTGTGTTTTAGTCTGAGCTACTGTCTGCTTTAATTATGCTCACATGTTGCCTTTGAACTCGGTAAATGGCCCACAGAGGAGCTCTGGTCAGCTGGAATGTCTTTTTTCTCCCTTTGATCCAGTCTTGGTGAGTCCTCCATCCCTTTTTATTATACATTCAGCCAAATAATTTAAACATGGATTATTCATAAATAAAGCATGGTGTTCAGATACTTTTGTTGTCTGTTCTTCCATCTAATGGGGAATTGAGATCAACATAAAACAATATTCAGAATAATCACACATGTATTCCTGAGATGAAACACAGGCAGGTCAAAAGCCTGTGATTATGAAAGGGCAGCTGTCTTCTCTTTCTTCTTTTTTGAGAAACTTTTGATAACACAGATGTAAGTTTATTTTTAGAAATATAAGGGAAATTATGACTTGGTATCTTCCAGATGTTCTGGGCTGCACTGCTCTACACACCCAGCCGGTTGACAAAACAACCAAGTCAATGCCATGTAAACGAATTCCGTGCAAATGGTCATAAGGAGTGACTCCATTCTGAAATAGTGATGCCTCGAACTCTGAATGTCCCCAAGTTTGAACGTTCTAGAGTTTGAGCACTAAAATCTAGATCAGATGGTTCCAAAGGTTGATGGAGGCTACTCAATTCGAACTGTGGGCACAGTGAAAAAAAAAAAAATGCTCCAGTGCTTTCTCCATTCATTTCCAGTGCCTTTTCGATTGTTCTCAGTGCCTTTTCGGTGTGGGCCTCTTTGATAGTTTTCAGTGCTGTTTCGATCCGTTTTCAGTGCCTTTTTTAGTGTTCTTGGTGCCTTTTCAGTGAATGACTTTTCGATTGTTTTCAGTGTCTTTTCAGAGGGTGCCTTTTTCAACTTTCAACTTTCAGGCAGTAAATGCAATTTTCATTTTATTACACAGTACTGTACATATTTACATACTTTATTAATTATATTCAAGTTTTAATTGATAAATTTGGCATTTAATTGTGTTATTTTTATCTTAAATTATGCATCTTTGCTGTTTAAGTTTATTGAGATGGTTATTGTTCAGGGTCTGGAAATGGACTAATTCACTTTCCATTATTTCTAATGGGGAACATTGCTTTGGACTTCAAACAATTCAGAATTCAAACAGCCTCCTGAAATGCATTACGTTCAAAGTCTGAGGCACCACTGTATCATGATCTTGCATCGTATTAACCATGCCTCTTTCGGCTTGCAGAGGCTTCTGTTAAATACTTTCATTCCTCTAGATTAAGCATATCAGAGAGAAAGCATGAGTCAAACATTATCTCCAGATAATTGATCGTATGTGTGCACACTGTAAAAACAAACCCTCTCATAACAGCAGAGGATTAATTTACTTCAGGGAGAGGTGCAGATCTTCTACTCTAGTTTCTGTTAATACTTCTCAGTGCAAAATCCTAAGTTTTAACAGGGCTAAACGCAGCAGAACACCAAAGCTGTGCAGCATATCAAAAGGGTATCTGCATTCAACATGGCATAGCAATGCAAAGATCAAAATATCAGACACATGCAGTCTGAAGTTGAACTTGCCTGGGGCCTGCTGAGCTCAGTCCTTAAATGTCTGCCCAGTTCTGCCCAGAAGGCAATGTGGGATACAATATCAGCCCCTGAGGATGGCAGGCAGCAGGGAGTCCCAGGACTGGCTGGGCCTGGATAAAATATTAGCACATCTTTCCTAAGCCTGGTGCCCTCCCAGTTTGTTGGACTTCAGCTCCCCTCATTCCAAGCCAGCAAAGCATTTGGAGGGCATTGGGCTGGGGAAGGCTGTACAGTGTCTCAGCCTTCTGCTTGTGCTCCATGCGGTGGAGCAACAGTGAGCACAAACCTAGAGAACAACCTGGAGAACAAACTAGAATCATAGAACCATAGAATAGTAGAGTTGGAAGGGGCCATGAAGGCCATCGGGTCCAAGCTCTGCTGTTGCTGGACACCCAGTCACACCATCCCACTCAGATGACCATCCAGTTTCTTTCTGAATGCCTCCAGTGTGGGAGAGCCCAGCACCTCTCCAGGGAGCTGGTCCCACTGTCGCATTGCTCTGACAGTGAGGAAGCTTTTCCTGATATCTAGCCTGCATCTGCGTTGTCGCAACCCGGACAGAGAACAACCTGGATTCCTTAAGTCAGCCAGCTGGAGCAAATCCAGGCCGCCTGTCATACTAGGTTTTAGTTTCCAGATGTCCTATAAGTGGTACATCATCCTGAAGGCTACGCAGGGGTCCCACCCAGTCTTTCTTGGACTGCCCGGCACCCTCATCAAGGGCTCCGGCCATCCCTCCATCCCAGGCCAGTCAAGTGCCAGGCTTTATGGCCTTGCTATAATGTGTACCCAATGCAGCCAGGAGCACCTCAGCACTTGTGGGAGGGACTTAATTTCGGTCCTGTTGGCCTTGCGCATGAGCTCAGCTCACACGTAGGGTGTCTTGCAACAGACCCAATGGCCTTCTGGCCCCTTCCAACTCTGCTGTTCCACGATTCTAGTTATGATGATGGCTAACAGCTTTAAAAGAGGATTGAGCAAATTTATTTGGAAGTCTCTCAATGGCTGTTAGGCCTGAATGGAACCTCCATGTTCAAAGGCAGTATTTCTGTGAGCATCAGCGAATGCCTTCGGGGAAAGTGGAAGCTGAACAAAACAAGTTTTGGCCTGATTTAGTGCGAAACACTAGTCATGTTCTTCCTTTTACATTCTTCCCATACTGTGGCCTATTCCCGAAAATGTGTGTAAGAAAGACGTCCCTCGGCTTCACACATCCTTTCAAGCTCAACTTCTCTTTCATATTCCAACAGATCTTCCATGTCTTCCTCTATCACTTTATTCAGCTCCGTCAAGATAACATCTAAAGCCTGAAACACACAAGAGAGCCGTCCCCAAATTTTAGATGAGAAAGGGAAACTGCAGGCAGAAATGGAAAAAATAAGCTTAATTTTATTAAGACCCCCACGCAAGTGTAGCTGAGTCCCAGAGGTTTCATCCACAAATGAGGAGTGGGGGGATTGATTTGCTGGGAACAGCACTGTTGTTTTCATGACAAAAGGAGTGACAGCAACTTGTAATTTGAGACAAAGCAATATCCCATCAGGTCCCCATCCCCAAAAAATAAAAAAATAAAAAATGCAGCATGAAGTAATTTTCAAACTTGCTGATTTGCTGCCATCTACTGACAGGTTCAGTTCACAGATCCCCGGTTCCCACTGCCTTGTTTTTCTCTCATGATCATATACACGGCTCCTCGGATGCCCACAGGGGTAAGCTGCACTGACCTCTTTTTAAAACCTTTTAAAAATCCCCTTCCTTCAGGCCAGGTGGGCAAAGCTGCACAGGCACCTGGAATTCCATTTGGAATGGTTGCCAAGGAACACTGGGATTTGGAAAGGTCATTTCAAAGACTTGTAAGGACATTCCCCCTCCTTCAGGCACTGCAGTTTTGCTACCCAGGAGCCCAGAATGAGACTTCAGGGGTTTCTGAAGGCTTACCAATTGATTCCCTGTTGCCCTTTTGTAGGGACAACCAGAATAACTAGCGTTCCCCACCTGGCAGTTGCATATTTGCTCTAAGGAGTAAACTACTGAGCATACAAGTCAACACAGCAAGAGGACAACTGTTCTGGGGAGAACAAGAATAAATTAAAACTATTTAAAACTGGCCCATCTCGAATGACCAAGTTAAAATACAATAAAAACAATTTATAATTAACAATTAAAATAACTTTTAAATAGAAAGGTCTTCGCCTGGCGCCGAAAAGCAAATAATGACGGCGCCAGGCGGACCTCTCTGGGGAGCGCGTTCCATAGGTGGGGCGCCACCGCAGAGAAAGCCCTCCTCTGGGTACTCACCCTCCTTATCTCCCTCACGGAAGGTTCCTGGAGGAGGGCATCTGCTGCCGATCGTAAGGGGCGGGAGGGCATATACGGTCGCAGACGCTCCTTTAGGTATATAACAGTTATACCAGTTTTGCCTACTCCTCTGGGTAAAAACCCCATGCAAATAAAAATGACCATATCATGAAGAACATTTCTAACTCTTCCTACTCCTTGGCGGTCTAGTTTCTACATCCAGGGAGTATTCACCCATGAGTCCTGCACTTTGAACCAGGGCTGTCCGTTGTCGCACCCCAGAGCTGTTTTCTCATCCCCGTCTTGGCAATGCACATTGCCTGCATGTTCTAACCCATGAAACCATGCAGGGCTCAGGGCGACAGTCCCAGAAGGGCACAGAAAGGAAAAGGGCCTTCTGTGTGTTGGTCCCCTGCCCCCCAGGCCTAGAAGAGCCTACCCACCTGTCCGGCACCAATGTTGCTCTCCTTCCAGCACCAGGTTAAACCTGTTCTCCCCTCCTAAAGCCTATGATGGGTCAGTTAAATCAGCAGCACTGATCAGGTCTAATATCTACCTGAAATTATTTCAACTATTTAAATTGGTTTAAATTTGGCCTGTGCTTTATGCTTTCTGAGGGCCAGCCAAAGAGCTTTGGCTAATGGGTGCTACAGAATTAAGGAAAAGAGACAAAAGAAATAACAGTAGTGATGAAATGAATGGTATGGTGCACTGGGAAAAGGCCCACTGTTTGTGGGTACTGTGGACGCAGAAGTCCCCTGGCTCAACTCCCAGCATTTCTGGTCCGGAGGTTACGGTGGCAGGGGATGCAGACGCTTCCGTATTTCTTTGGAAAGTCCAGTGCAATTCTGCAGCTGCACAATCAGAAGTAAGCCCAGCAAGTCCGGCAGGATGTGAGATCGCAATCTGGATCCTACTTACTGGAATAGAACTTGCTTCCAATAGCAAGAGATTGGTCCTGGGTTGGGCAAGACGGTTGCTGGGTTTTACTAGATAGATGCAGCAGCAACCCCATGGAGGGTAAGTATCTGAACCTCTCCTCCCTGCACGCCTCATGGACACCTGGTTTTGTGCTCCTGCCTAAAGCCAGTGGCCAGAAGTGGAAAGTCTGGGTGATCGTCAGCACTGCGAAGGTTCAGAAGAATTCACAATCGTCAACAGAGATCTGCTTGAATGTGAGAAGTTGCAATCGTCTCTGATTAGTAAAGAGAGGGAAATGAATGTAGCTACCCATGGTCACGGGCTGGGTCTCTCAAGCACTTGCTACCTGTTGCCCCTGGCCTTGACTGGCACCGCTCCTGCCCTGGTGCAAAGCCATGTGGATGCGCTTTCCTGCAGAGGATGCCCCTGGGCAGGGAAGATCCAAGGCAAGCCAAACAATCCAGCTTTTAGAAAATATGAGCCTACTTACCACCTTGGTGAAAGCTTTCAGATGGAAATCTCCCAGGGGAATGTTCTCAGAGGTTGCGCGCTGGTGCTGCTGAATACTAACGAACTGCTTGAGGAGAATATCAAGCATCAAACCTGGAGGGAAAAACAGGCAAGTACTTCATTTGGCTGGTGAGTCGGAAGGAACAACGTGCATGAGGGGTGGGGCAGCTCAGGAGCATGGGGTGCGTTGGATCGCTGGTCCCAGCATGGTCCCAGTTGGAAACTCTCTTCCCAGTCTCCATCTGCCGCGCAGTGGGGGCAAATGGCTCTGAGAGCCATGAATGTGGTTATTTCCATGCGTTTCTTGCCCTTTCCTCCAAGGAGTGCAAGGAGTAGTGGCTGTCCGACCCCCTCTCCATGCTCCCTTCACAACAAGCCTCCCAGTGAGGCTTGGAGGCAGCGACTGGCCCAGAGTTGCCCAAGGGGCATCGTGGCCAAGCGGGGACTGAGCTGCAGGTCTCCCCACTCCCATTGTATTATAGGGGGTGAGTGGTTTATCTTCCCAATGTTATAGTACCAGCCTTTTCATTCTCAACATTGCGTGGGGAATCCATTTACAATGCCTGTTTCTTACTTCCCATGAAGCAGGTAAATAATCTAAAAGAGTATGTACATCAGTGTATATGTGAGACTGTTCCCACACAGCATTTATCGCCATAATAACCTCCTCCCCAAAAGAGGCAACTATTGAGAAAAACACATGTTCCAAGAAGCATTAATGGGATCACACCAGCAGCAGTTAAGCAAAATTGGACAATCCCTTATGAAAGAGACATTTCAGTGTCCAGTAGACATAGAACAAACATTTTGCTGAATTGCACAGGGCCTGAGATACAAGAGGTAGATACACAAGTGGCTGTTGTTGTTAGTTGCGAAGTCGTGTCCGACCCATCGCGACCCCAAGGACAACATTCCTCCAGGCCTTCCTGTCCCCCACCATCCCCCGGAGTCCACTTAAGCTACACCGACTGCCCCAGTGACCCCATCCAGCCACCTCATCCTCTGCCGCCCCCTCCTTCTTTTGTCATCTATTGTTCCCAGCATCAGGGTCTTCTCCAGGGAGTCCTTCCTTCTCATTAGGTGGCCAAAGTATTTGAGTTTCATCTTCAGGATCTGGCCTTCTAAATAGCAGTCAGGGTTGATCTCCTTTAGGAACACAAGTGGCTATCTACCAATTAACCTCCTGTGGTGGTACATACCCACAGCATTTTCATAAATTCCTAATTGTGCCCACAGGTCTGAAGTGGCCGGGTCCACAGCAGTATAAACCAGACTTGGGCCGTCCTGTCTAAGTCTGGTTTAAAGATCAAGAGCCATAAGAAGAGGACTTTGGACCACCAATCCACAGTTGATCCTGGATAACCCAACAGGCAAGTAAGCGTGCGTGCCACCTGACCCGTCTTCTGTACGGTGCTGGGAGACACCGCAGTTCTATTTAAATTATACTAATTATCTTTAGGACTGCAGGTGGCGCAGTGGTTTAAACGGCTGTGCTGCTGGGCTGGTTGATCGGAAGGTCGCCGGTTCGAATCTGCACACGGGGTGAGCTCCCGTGCGCCGTCCCAGCTCCTGCCAACCTTGCAGTTCGAAAGCATGCAAATGCAAGTAGATGAAAAGGTGCCACTTCGGTGGGCAGGTAACAGCATTCCGTGCACTTCGGTGTTTAGCCATGCTGATCACATGACCACGGAGACTGTCTGCGGACAAACGCTGGCTCCCTCGGCCAGGAAATGGAGATGAGCACTGCCCCCTAGAGTCAGGCATGACTGGACGTAACGTCAAGGGGAAACCTTTAACCTTTACCTTTAATTATCTTTAAGTGTACATCCATGCATATAGATCAACATGTACACATTTTATGCGAAGCGATGCCCTCCTGTTGGTCATTTCATCGACAGCCACTAAGCAAACTCATTATTATGCTGCTTCAAGTCTGAACCATAAATATGGCCATTACATCTATGCAAGCCCAGCCAGTGTAACTCATGCCTTTGCAACCTTCTTCAGGAATGTAATCAAAGCTCCCATCTCCACCAGCTATTGAGTGCTTGCTTCCAGGATTACATAAATCCAGGTCAGAATGGCTTCCTGCAGAGTTTTTGTTTCTTGGGTTTTTGTTCCTTGTAAGCCATCCAGAGACTTTTTTTTAGTAATGGACGGCATAGAGAAATTTTAAATAAAACAGTAAAATACATAAAGTTACAGGCACTTGAGCCTCCATCCCCATCCCCCCACGGGTGCTCAACACTTACTATCCAAAACCACGCTCGAGTGCTCTTTCCCAGAAAACGCAGAAGCCCGCAAGCTCATCTTCCCTACTGCACACTCCAGCAGAAAAATGTCAATAAGCTGTTTAGCAGCAGATGTTGCAACCTGTGACACAAAAGAGGGTGGGAAAAGAAAGAGGCACCCCATTTTATTTGTACAGAGGAGAAACCCTTCCCTGTGAATCAAATTCCCCCATCCACCTCTCCAATGGCTGCACTTGATTAGAAAGCCAAACGCAAGTTCCGACTGCTAGCACCAGCGTGAGTTTTGATAACGTTGCAGGTTTTTAAAAAATCATAACAAAATGTGTCAGTTTCCTGAGAATTGCTAGGAAACAAAAATTATATTTCACGCATATGGCATGCATTTGGGATGGGTTGGTTTCCCTCTGGAACTGACTGCAGTTTGCAGCTAAAATCGAGCGCTAATAATAACCTCAGCTCAGCACAAACTAGGTGCCTCTAAATGTAGCTGAAATCACTGGCCATAATTATAAGCATTCTTGGTCAGTATTAATGGGTCATTTAACTGTGACATGTGATATATCTGACTAAGTGACTCACACTTAACTTGATACATGACACCCGATCTGTCCAAGTAAAAGCAAATGTTCAGCAGATTGCGCAAGGTTCGACTTCTCTCTCCCTGAAAATCCAAGCATGTATAAATTTGAATTTATAAGGTGCAATTCTAGCCTCCTGACATTGCCTTCAGGGAGTCCCCGCTCTGCCCTTGCATCTGGCACAGCTGGCTTCCAAAGATGGAAGACCAATCTCCCACCAGGCATTCTGGCTGTGGGAGAGTCGGAGTTGTAGATCTTCTTTTCTGCCTAAACATGCACAGGATCGAGCTCTTAGCATCGCATATCAATGGGAACATGTTGCAAGTGCAAGATCTTTGACCTGTTTTAAACCACAAGGACAGGTACGCTCAAAATGTATCTGCCTTCTAATGCAACTGAAGCCATCAAGGCTTAGCCAAGTTTTGGTAAAGTTCACCTCGTCCCTGAATTTCTGCAATTTCTTTAAATGACAAGGTAGGACAGGAGGCATGGATGGGAAATTGTTATACAACAGCACTGTTTTAGAAATCGGATCTAGTTCTGTCCATCTGGAGGGAGATGCCAAACAATCTGCCTCGAAAAACTTTTAGCAAGTTTCTTCCTCAATCTCGTCATGTCAGATTCAGAAAGGACTAATTTCACTAAGAGATGAGACCAACGCTTTCCAAGAGTGGTTGTTCATTTCTTCCAAGAATGCTCAATGATGGATCAAAGGTTCCGCAAAGATAATTTGCAACAGTGAGTATAACATAATTTCTTTGCTAGCTTGTGCCACTTCAGCAGCCTGAAGCAACTGAAGTTGGGAGAGCTGGCAATGATAGGGAAAATAATAAGAAGCTGTCTCCAGGGGGCTTAAATACACACAGGATGGGAGCTGGGCCCCCTACCAAAGTTGCAAATAAGTTTCTTATAATGAAGCTCCAATGACAATGCTATCAGATGTCCACCTCAAATTTTACAAAAATATGAAACACAACATTGTTTCTACCGTTTTCTCATTTGTAAATCCTTTATGCTGTACCCAGCCACCTGTTTGTGAAGCTCTGGACCCCAGAAGCTTTTCCCATCCCCATTCCACCTCCACTGAACTAATTCAGCCTCCATCTCACTTCCAAATGGGAGTTATGGAATTTGTTAATGATCAGAAACACACACGCCTTAAAATTAAGTTGCAAGCCATCATTTATCTATAACTCAGGCCAAAGAATGAAGCAGATTACAATAATATTATAATTATTATAACTATTATAATATTATAATTATAATTAATATTATATTATAATAATATAACGGCTTGGGTCCTGGCTACCTAAAGGAGCGTCTGCAACCATATCTGCCCTCCTGCCCCTTACGATCAGCAGCAGATGCCCTTCTCCGGGAGCCCTCCGTTAGGGAAATAAGGAGGGTAAGCACCCGGAGGAAGGCTTTCTCTGTGGTGGCGCCCCACTTATGGAACGCGCTCCCCAGAGAGGTTCGCCTGGAGCTGTCGTTATTTGTTTTTCAGCGCCAGGCAAAGACCTTTTTATTTAAAAGTTATTTTAATTGTTAATTTATATTTGCTCATTTATATTATTTATTGTATTTTTATCTTTACCTCGAGATGGGCCAGTTTTTAATGTTAGTTTTAAATAATGTGATTGGTTCCTGTTTTATTTATTGTTGTGAGCCGCCCCGAGGCTTGGTCGCAAGGGGTCGGCATTCAAATGTGTGAATAAATCAATAAATCATAAGGCCACTTATTCAGAATTGTACCACGCAGTACCAAATTTGAAAACGGTCATGAAGTTGGGCTTCTAAGTCTTCCTTCCTTCCTTCCTTCCTTCCATTCTTTCTAGTTTTAAAAAAGCAAATGTTCTCCAAATGTTACAGCAGGTGTGGAGAAGCTCCAACTGTCCTGAGGCAGTTTTGCTAAGGTCAGATAAATTAACAGGGGATGCATGTTTAACCACGGGAAAGTCATGCAATGTCCAGTATCCCTCTGGGATACTAGAATTTGCTGGGAATCGTGGGACTTTTTCAGTCTTAACAATGTATGGGATTGTACCCTAGGCTTCAAGAGCCACCAGCTCCCAGGCCCTTCCCAGAGTTTTCTCAACCTTCTCTCCCTGCCTTCTTCTTCCTCTACGGGTATTTACTCAGTCTGTTCTCCTTCCTTTCTCCCTTACCTTTGCTACATCCTTATCAGCATATCCCACAAAGCAAAAATTCAGTTGAACTAAACCGAAGAAAGGAAGTTTGTAAGGAAAAGACTCTTGGGTCAAGATACAAGAGCATCTCTCCTGGCTCAGGTTAATGGCCCATCTGTTCTGAAAACATTTGCCAAAGTGACCATCCAGATGCCTTCAGGAAATTCACAAGTAGGATTTGAAGGTAACACTATTCCTTGTTTTTTGAAACCTACAACTGGTATTCAGAGGTGGTTAAGATAGAATCTTGTCCAGTTCATTTTTGATGTACTAAAATTCTTCAGCTTCTTCATCCATGGGCTGGAAATCATGAGAGTAAGAAGGAAAGAGAAATAAATGTAGAGCAAATGGAAGCCAATGTATCCCTGTGAGTCCTTCGCTCGTAAAAGTGTGGGTTTGAAACTCTGTATTATTCATCCCTGTTTCTGATGCTGTTTCACATCAGAAATTGCTACCTCTCTTTAACAGCTTTAGACAGGCAGGTACAAACACAGACCTTATACCTACTGAACTGGGCTGGTGCAGATGGGTGAGGATTTAATTTTGGTTCATGTTAAATGTAAAAGAAAACAAAATGCAGACATTTCTGCATATACAGAAAGAGTGTCAGATTATAAAATTGCTGTTGTGGGGTGAATAAAAATGAGATACTATCCATCCTAAGAGGTGAGCTCTTGCACATAAGAGACATTTTTGGTGACTTGACCTGATCTCCCTTTAACACCATGGAAGGGTCCTGGCCATTGCCACATCTTATGTCAACAAATTCATTATGCCCCCTGTAGAAATATATGTATTTTGTTAAACTTGTCCCATTTGTACTTTGTGTGTTGCCATGGGCAGCCCATTCCATCATCTGCCTATGGACAAAAATGGTCAAAATTGGATTTTTAAATCCAGATACTTGCTCTACCTGCTCAAATTAAGCTAAGGGAAGTCAGCACGAATCCCCACTCCTATCACTCAGAGAAAGCCAGTTTGTCACAGAATCCACCAGTCAGATTCATAGCAAACCACACTTATTTGCATCCACTGTGGATTTCTCCAACATCCCAAGCATCATCTTAAGTCATTTTTATGTAAAGGGAATTCAGTAAATTAATTATTACTTACTCCAGTAAAGATTGTATATTTCCCTGTTGCAATGTCTGGATTTTTGCAATGTTTGAACAACAACAAGAAGACCTTAAAATGTCACTCAGAAGCTGAGAAACATTACAAGGAAATATGCTTTGCTTGGGCACTAAGAATAAGAACTGACACGACTTATAAACACTCATGGCTTGTGATTTATAAGTTACAACCTGTTGCATTACCAGAAACTTGGCATGTATCATAATGGATTTGGATTGTAATAAGGATGCCTGTACAGCCAGGATTTCAAAGAGGGAGTGGAACTAGAGATCAACTTGCCAACATATGCTGGATCATGGAGAAAGCTAGGGCGTTTCAGAAAAACATCTGCTTCATTGACTATGCTAAAGCCTTTGATTGAGTGGATCACAACAAATTGTGGCAAGTTCTAAAAGAGATGGGAGTCCCAGACCATCTTATTTGTCTCTTGAGAAACCTATATGTGGGTCAAGAAGCAACAGTGAGAACTGGACAGGAACCACTGATTGGTTCAAAATTGAAAAAGGAGTTTGGCAAGGCTATATATTGTTGCCCTGCCTATTTAACTTATATGCAGAGCACATCATGAGAAAAGTGGGGCTAGATGAATCACCAGTTGGCCTCAGATATGCAGATGATACCACTCTCATGGCAGAAAGTGAAGAGGAACTAAAGAGCCTCTTGATGCGGGTGAAGGAGGAGTGTGCAAAAGTTCGCTTGAAACTCAACATTAAGAAAACTAAGATCATGGCATCTAGTCCTCTCACTTCCTGGAAAATAAATGGGGAAGAAATGGAGGTAGTGACAGATTTTATTTTCCTGTGCTCCAAGATTACCACAGACAGGGACTGCAGCCAAGAAATTAAAAGATGCTTGCTCCTGGGGAGGAAAGCTATGGCAAATCTAGACAGCATACTAAAAAGCAGAGATATCACCCTGCCAACAAAAGTGCATATAGTCAAGGCTATGGTTTTCCCAGTTGCAATGTATGGCTGTGAAAGCTGGACCATAAGGAAGGCTGAGCGCCGAAGGATTGAGGCATTTGAGTTGTGGTGCTGGAGGAGACTCCTGCGAGTCCCTTGGACCGCAAGGCAATCAAACCGGTCAGTCCTAGAGATCAACCCTGACTGCTCTTTAGAAGGCCAGATCCTGAAGATGAAACTCAAATACTTTGGCCACCTAATGAGAAGGAAGGACTTCCTGGAGAAGAGCCTAATGCTGGGAACAATAGATGGCAAAAGAGGAAGGGGATGGCAGAGGATGAGGTGGCTGGATGGAGTCACTGAGGCAGTTGGTGTGAGCTTGAGTGGACTCCGGGGGATGGTGGAGGACAGGAAGGCCTGGAGGAATGTTGTCCATGGGGCTGGGATGGGTCGGACACGACTTTGTGACTAACAACAGCAGCAGCAACAAGGATGCCTGCACAGCAATGTTGTGTAGCTCATCATCGACATAATGCAAGATGCTAATTTATAGCAATCACCCTGGCAAATGAGGGAAACCTATGCACCTATGTCTCTGGTACAAATCAGCAGAGACAGACGTCCGCATTGTGCCTGACTATGACAGTAATCTCTCCCTCTCTCTCTCTCCAGGGCCCTAGAACATGAAGGACAAGAGTTTGGGCTGAACCCTGATAGTGAAATTGCGCCCAAAGGCTATGCTTCTGAAGATGGTTGTGGGCAGGAAAAGGAGACCTCTTCAAAGGAAATGGTAATTAAGCCACTTATTTAAAAGCCTACTCTTGAGCTGACTGAAACCAACAATAGGCCAGTAGCCAACATTCCCTTGGTCAGATCAGATACTGCCTTGGTTGCCTTGTTAGATGACCTAAGATGGAAGAAGGACCCTGTTGATTCTCCTGGACCGCCCAGCATCTTTCAATACCACCAAGCCATGGTCTCCTTCTGGATCAGCTGCCTGGGTTGGGAGCTGAAAGGCTTGCACTGCAGGGGTCCCACTCATACTTGGATGGCTGACTCCAGAAGGCAGTATGGGAGAATTATTACTTGCACTGCTCATTTGGCCTTTTTCCATGCTGGGGGTGAGTCTCCGATTTTATCCAGCATGTACCATCTTCACGGGGATACTTGCCCTGTCCAGATCATCACGGCTGATGCTGGAAAGAGCAGCTGCTCCTCCCAGTCCACTGCATCCCTGGAGTTATTTCTAAGTGTGCGCTCTTGGTTGTTTTGCAGTTCGAGCATGAAGCTATTCTCACACCCAACCCAGCCAAAGCGCAGAGTATCCAAGGCCAGCCAAGTTACCTTCCCATCTAAGACAGAAAATCCCATCTCTCCTGGCAATACGAGGAATTAAATAACTCTTTGCCAGCCCCTGTAACATCCAAAGTCTGCTGCCCAAAGCAGGACAGCTTATGGGAAGGCTGAGCTGGACTAAAGCAAATATACACATTCAGAAGTTCCCTCCATCTGCTTGTGAGCTTCCAAGAAGCTTCCAACATGGATCTGATTCAGCACCACTCTTCCTAGGTTCTCGATTTACCTCTTGCTCCTGTAGCTTAAATATGTCAGTGTGACATTCGCGAAGGGCAGACAGAATGACAGCTTTTGCTTCCTGTTCAACAATGCATGAGACGATTTCATCAAGGATCTCCTTCTGGTCCAGTTCTTGTTGTGCTTCTTGGATCTGAACCAACAGGAAAGGGGCACAGAGTATCAGAGGAATACAGTAGGCTCGTATTTCTTCCAAACATTTCCACAGAGAAGAATGTCCATTCTCTCACTCACCAGGTCTGGCAACGCTGCATGGATTACTTTGGTCACTATTTCATCCATGCTGTTGAAAACAGCAGCATTGTAGAGGTACTCATCGGCAAAATCCGTCGCAGCAGTTCCGACCACATCCCTAGACAGATTCCTTCTTGCTGTTACTGACAACAAGTCCAATGAGGGTGGAGGGAGGTTCTCCATACCTGGAAGGCCTGGGAAAAGAAAGTTATAAGCTTCACCCTTTGGCCTTGATCTAGAGGGCTCTGAAAAACACCGAAAAGCCTGTGCTTTTCTGGGCAGAGCGCTTGTGAACTCCTCTTGTACAAGTACTGTTGCAACAGCAGCCTAGTTAGCAAGTCGGTCATTCTTAGAAAGCACTCACTGAAGTGAGATTTCAGTAAGACTGCTCTGAGCATCGCTGAGAGTGGTCCCAACATTATGCACTGTGTAGTCCTCAAAGCTCAGCTATTTCTGTAACTGACCCATTGCAGTGTGCTTATTAAAAAGCACGCTTTAATTTCTCCCAGGAAAGGTGCAGCATTTTCCCTCCTCGTGACAGGTACAGTACGCAGATCCTTCTGTGAAAATAAATGGCAATAAACGGGCCACTCAGTGTCCTGCTAGGCTCTGACATAAGTGGGAAAGACCAGGATGCCAAAGGTCAGGGGAAATCAAAATAATGACCCAGAAAGCACCTTCAGGTAGCAGAAATAAATCCTTAATTGTTCCAGTCACCACACAGGTGCTGTTCATTGAAGAGGACTTAAATGTGCGATTCGTGAGCTTAAGTGGACTCCAGGGGATGGTGGGGGACAGGAAGGCCTGGAGGAGTGTTGTCTATGGGGTCGCGATGGGTCGGACACGACTTCGCGAGTAACAACAACTAAATGTGCGATTGCACCTGCACAGTTTTTGTTTGCTATTTTGCAAGCATTCTAACATATAAGGGAAGTTGCCGGTGGCACGTGCTGTGAAGTTATCTCCAACTTATGGTGATCCAACTGTCCCCGAAGGGTCCTGTCCTGGACAGCCCTGCTCAGCCCTTGTAAACTCAGGTCTGCAGCTTCCTTTATAGGATCAATCCACCCTATAATTGGCCTTCCCCTTCTTCATCTGCCTTCACCTTTCCCATGCATGCCTTATAGAGTACAGAACAGCAATTGGATAGGAAGAGAAATAGCTTGTGTTTCTCAACCAAGTTATCACACAAGGCCGTATAAAGACCCCACCCAGGTCAGGACGCCGAGGATCTAAAACTCCCTAGTTGTACTACCGATTCTACTGCAACTTTCCACAGTGGTGGCCAACACTGCTTAAACTGTTAAGATGATTTTCCAGCCCCCACGAAGTAGGGAATTGAAGGAAACCATGGCAAATGCCCCTGACCGATTACCATGAAAGTGCACAAAATTAATTGAAGACAGGAAGCACTTTGTAAAAGATGCATTGCCTTTGCGTGGGTGGCAGGATACAGAAAGGAGGGTGGGTGGGGAGACCAGGAGGGGAGAATAGCTGGCTGCCTCATACCTTAAGTGGCCAGGGCTCCAATAAACACTGTGGCCACACCTCCTTGTGCCTGGTGTTTTGAGGATTATCTAACTGGCACAGCGGGAAGCAAACGGGGGTCTTCTCAGGGTCATAGGATCCCAGAAGAACTATAGAGAAGAAAATGCCGTTCAACCTGAATCAAGGAAGAAAGGATACAGTCCTTTTCGGTGAAAGCTCTTTCACTCCCTTCTGTTGCTAGGCTGAGTGTTTTGTTACATGGTAACTTGCAACGCTTCAGAAATCTGCAGAAAAGAATCAAATCAAAGCCTGGAGCAGAATCCATAGGCCATTTTGACCAAGCAATCAACCATCTCAATAGTGAATTGAAAAGGCTTAAAAATATTTAAAGAACACAGAAAAATGCAGTTTAACTGGACCTTTTATAACTGGACCTGAGGACATTTCATTCTGAAGGAAGTGGTACATGGTTTTGAGAGATGGTTTGTGTGGATAATTCTGGTCATGAAGGGAGGAAGACTTCTTGGTGTTGGCTCCCTGTTTACAGGATGTCCTTCTCAGGCAAGGTAAGCGGTTTCCAGCAATTACTGTTCTTTAAGCATTAGGTTAAAACCTTCTAGTTCACTGAGACTTTTAGGGAGAATCTGTAACTTTTGGTATTATGGTCTTTTATGCTTCAGACTCCTTCTGCAGCTATCTATTTTTAGTTTATCCTGGATTACCATGTTGCTGTTATGAGTTAATGCGTCTATTATTGTTATTTTCACATTTCATGGTCTGAAAGAGACTGAGATATGGCATGCATAAATGACTCAAGAATAGGAACAATTTGGGGGGGATACCAAGAACATGGTGTGTTGATAGAAAAGGGAGGGAGGAAGCTGATTTGGAACAAGGGGAATGTAAGAGGAAAAAAAAGGAGAAAACTCCCTTTTCAACAGGAAGCAGGGGGCAGGCAGAGTGCGAGAGAGCCGGCACGTAGGCAAAACAGCTGGATGTTAACTAAGTGGCTTCCTGCTTACAAATAAGCAAGATTGGCAGGGCTGGCTTGGGAAGAAGGGCTGGTGAAATGAATTATAAAAATAGTAAGATCTGCCAGCTCCATGATTTCTCAATGTTATTCTGTGCTGCTGTTGTTGTACATGCCTTTGATGGGTGGAAACCAGCGGGCAGGGCTGGACTGGGAAGAAGGCTGGTGTTGCGGCGGCATGGAACAGGTGGGCGGAAAGAATGTGACTCTCAGTACCCTATTAGCCAGTTAGGGGAAAGGAGGAGGGAACAAGCGGCTGTGAGCAGGGTACAAAAGGGGTGTGTGAACATGTGCTCATGGGAAGGAAGCCATTCCCTTTATTGCAACCAAGTTTAAAAAGAACTCTCTGCATGCCTGGAATATTTTTCTCTTCCGACGGAAAGGAAAGAGTGTGCATCACAGTGTGATTCAGGTACGTGCAGACATGGCATTAATGCTAACACTCAGCCTTCCCTAACGCTGAAAACAAGGCAAATAGTTCTGAAGTCTTGGATGTGGCAAGAACTGGGCACAAGGTTAGGCATGGTTGGCTACCTGCCAAGATCTCACACCCCCTAGAGCTGACTGGCAAGAGTCTCCCGGAGACACGTCTCCACTCCATGATTGCAAACCTGCTTCTTCACCTACTTCTCACTAGGGCCAAGAGTGTTGGTGGGGAGCAGGAGGAAGAGGAGGAGGAGCAAAGCCCTCTTCTCCCATTGACTGGGTTCAGACAATACTATAACCCACACTCCAGAACTGAGTACTACTGAACGGTGAGCTGTTGTTGAAATGTGGGTGATCCTGAACCGGCCTCACTAGCAAACCGTGGCTTGCTAACCACAGAGCACCCGTGGCTTGTGATGGGGTTGCGAACTCTGAACGGCTCACAGTGATTTGTTACCTTGGCTGGGTTTGGAAGACGTGATAACTCACATTTCAACAACCACTTTTGGGTCCATGGCAGCCCACACTCAACACCTGAGTATAGGCTGAGCTGGACCCAGACTCTGTCTCCTAAGCCTGCTAGGAAATTTAGTTGTAGGGCCAGGAGTTTCTTCTCCTTTACCTCACCCTGGTGTGGTCCCTTCCACTGTTTTTCTAACACTCCTCTACTTCCCCTGAGGACCAGATAGTCCGCTTACATGGCTGCACCTGCTTTTCCTAAGTAGTTTACCCTCTCCGGAGAGAAGCAAAGACAAGTTTTCCACCCCATTTTCTCTGCCTTCTTCCCAGCATCTGCTGGATCTTGTTCCCCTTCCCAAGACACGCAAAGCCAAAAGAATCAGGCTGGGATGGAAACCCTCTTTCATCTTTGTCCTCTCGGTCGGCTGGCCTGCCATCGGTTCTTATTCTGCACTCAGAGCCACTTCCTTTCTCTCCTCCAGTGCTGGCATCTTTCCTGCCTTCTGACTTGGTCTTCACCCTCTCCCAGTGGCCTACAAGCAGCTGCCTCTGCAACTCGCAGCTCCAGTTCCAGCTCCACCCCACCCAGTGCAGAATCCAGGAGAACTGCGTGATCCCGGCCTTTCTGCGCTCCTCTTGCTGCTTCGGTTGAGAGGTGAGTGGGGTTCATTGAGGGGGGGGGGGACTTCTACTGCCAGATTCCCCCAGGGCAGGCCTCACAAGCTCATGGTTTTTGTGCAAAGAGGTCATAGGCGGCACATATAATCAGAGCCAGAGTTCGGGGAGATCCCACTAGGGCTGGGGCCCTGAATCTCAAGCTGGGGAAGGGGGGGTGCACCTGGTCCACAACCATGCTGGCCATGAGCATATTTGGAAAGAGAGCTTTAGGAGCCCAGGTAATCTCTCTGCTAGCTGGCTTTTCGTCCACCTCCACTTCATCTCCTGCTGCCCCGGCTCCTAGTACTGCCCCTGCCTGTAAGTGTAATGCAACAGTACATACTTGGGCTGAGCAAAAGCTAAGCATCTCCTGTTATAAGTCATGAGCAAGATTTTATGCAACAGCGCAGATGCTGGAAAGGTCAAGCTTTTCAATCCCGTGTTACCAGCTGTGTTAGAAATCTTGCTTGTGTCCAAAAATCAAGAGCTTGTGTGTCGTTTTGGATTCTTGTATATAAATATATTGAAAAGCAGGACCACTCAGTGAATTATCAGGCAGGTAGGGTGTTTATGGTTCTATAATTTGGCCAATGAATCTTGAATAACTATGCGGGTCAAATAAGCATATTCTATAATACAGTCTGAGTACAGTGGGACATACCTCCATGACGGTGCCCCCTTCAAAAAAATTTAAAAATAATTATTGGAAAGCATTTAATACCAGATTCTCCTTTCTGTTCCTGGATCTGCTGCAGATCTGCTCTGGTGGGCAGGCAGAGAATGACAGAGTTTCTTCTTGGCTCTGCTTATCTTCTACCTTCACAAACCTTCCCCCTTAAATTGAATGATGACCCGTTAGTCACTATCTTAGTGCAGAATCTGACTCCTAGATTTCTGACTGCAAGATTTCTGACTAGCAAGATGGAGCCATCTTTCAGTAATCTAGGTCGAATTAGATCCGTTTGTTTCCAAGCCAAATTCAAGCTGCTGATGCTCTTCCCTTTCAAGTCCTAAATGTCTGGGGAAACTAGCTACCTTTGGGACTTTTATCCACCAGCCAATTTTATCCAGGTTTATTCACCAGCAGATTCTATTGGCCGGAAATGAATAAACCTTGCCTTGCAAGTCAGGTCTCCATTTTAGTTGTTGTAAGCCATCCAGAGAGCTTGGCTGTTATGTTATGTTATGTTATGTTATGTTATGTTATTTAGAATGTATGTATGCCGTCCCATCGCTTATAGCCTCGGGATGGCTCACATGAATAAATATAGTACAAAATACAATCAATACAATTAAAATCTGGAAGCACCCTGGCTGCACAATTAAAACCTACAGATATTAAGCATTATTAAAATATTTTTTAAATAAAAAGGTCTTAGCCTGGCGCCAAAAAACAAATAATGACAGTGCCAGGCGGACCTCTCTGGGGAACGCATTCCACAGATGGGGTGCCATCGCAGAGAAGGCCCTCCTCCAGCTATGAGAAGGTATATAAATGAAATGAATCATAAAAGTAGTAAGAACTGCCAGCTCCATGATTTCTCAGAGTTAGTCTGTGTTGTTGTTGTACATGCCTTTGATGGGTGGAAAGTCCTATTCTGAAGGAAACAGCCAAGATGTTTAAAATTCGAATTCTATCATGAGCTCTCTGTGTATATTTGCTTTCGATCTTTTCCTGCTGGTGTGTAAAATAGTGTATGAAGACAGAATGAAGGGGCATGGGGGCCCCATATGTTATACTTATGGGTCATGCCTCCATTGCATGTAAAAAGTTTACTATTAATTTAGGCTGCATGCCCCTGTACTCTTACAGGAGATAATTCTACTGTAACCATGTCCTTCCTAACTTTTTAGAGGGATGTCTCTAAGTGTTCAAATCCAGTAGAAAGGAAAATATTAATTAAATGTTAATTGAAAGGGGAAAAGGATGAATAGGGTTCGCAAGCAATCCTATTTAAATGGGAAAAAGATGGAAATCTTATAGTCTGGCTGTCTGGGGAATGCTAGGAATTGTAGGATGACTTTCATTCTAAATATACCTAAGTTTGCGCTCTGAGCTGCCATGCGATGCGAAGACCACGGGGAGGGGAGCACCGGAATTCAGGGGGCGCACAGGGCCATGCGGCACACCTGGCTTCCCCTCGACCTGGAACAATGTTTCCTCCCCTCCTTTGCGCGTGCACACAAGGTGCGTGAGATCCTAACAGTGATTTCGCGCAGTCCTGTGCCTGTTTTGCTGGGACCCGCCAGGCGTCGCAGAGCTGCTCCCCCCCCGCCCACACACACACACACTTTTCGGGGCAAAAAATAAGTTTGCGTCTTGGGACTGCATTCCGCAACCTGGCGCCCCCTCGGAGGGGCCCGCGGGCGCCCTCTCGGCGACTCCTGCGAAGCCCCCGCCCCGCGCGCCCCGCATCCTCACCCCACCCTCCCCCCGCCCGCCCGGGAGCCCTCGTCCAACCGCGTGGCGCCTCCCCAGCTACGCGCCCCTGACGTCACGCAACAGCCCAGCGTCGCGCGATTCCTCGCTGCGCGAGGGTGACGTTTCATCAGGCTACCAGCTCGGCTCCGCCCTGGCCCCGCCTTTCCTCCGCGGGCATTGGGCGAGAGCCAGCGGGGACCCTCCCGCGAGGCCAGGCCCCCGCCTACCTGGCCCGCGCCTTGAGCGGCTGGCGGTCCGCCTGGGCTCCTGCGCGAGGGAGACGGAGGCGGAGGGCCTTTCCCAGAATGCCCCGAGCGGATGCCCCCTGCTAGCCCTCCGCCCTGGGATCGCCCCTCGGACGTGCGCCGCAGGTACGTGCTTGTCCCCGCTCGGGCGCGCCCTGCCCTGCCCTGCCCTGCCGGGCTGTGTGGGGGCCGCCCGGTGCAGATCTGGCCCGCGGAAAGGCAACGCCGCTTTGCACCCCGGGGGGCTTGTTCCCAGAGGAGCGGCTGTGCCGGGACTGCAGCCGGAGGCTCCTCGGGTCGAAGTGGGATGTAGCCCGCAAAAGCTTGCAAGGCAAAACCGCAAGTCTCCTTGCTGCGGTGGCAGGTGCTGAATGACGTTGGAACGAGCTGCGTGCGTTGCAAGCTTCATCTGGACCCGCCCCCCCCCCCCCTCCCGCCGGCTGGTTTTCTGCTGCTTGGTGCGTGCAAATATATCTTGCTTGCTTTAATGTTGTTAGCAGTCTGCTTCTCTCTCTTCACTTCCCCACGTTTGCTTGACCATTCACTAAAATTTGTTTTGCAAGAATTTTATGCTCAGCCTTTTCTCCCCTCGTTCGAATGACGGGCCCAGTTTGGAAAGAAGGGCTTCTTGCTTTCAGTAGCTTCCTTGCCTCTGCTTATTAGCCACACTGGCATCCTTGTTTATGGGGGGAATAATTTTGTCTTTCTCAGAAGATTGGCAGTGGTTTTATTCGCAAAGCTATGGCTGTTGTTGTTGTTGTTGAAAACTACCTACTGAAGCAAAGTTTGTGAACTTGAAATGCACTCGGAAACTGAGTCAGGAGTTTATCTACATTTTTGTGGCTCCCACTTGTGTCTTCACTGTAGTTTAATGTATCCCCTTTTTTCCTTCTTGGCAATCTTGTGCAGGTACAACAATGGATCTTGTCCTGGCTTATGCGGATCACTCTGTTTTGACGCCATATGTTTATCCAGCCACATGGCCAGAAGATAACCCTTTCCGACAGATTATTAGTCTATTTGTCGTAACAAATCTAGGTGCCTTTGTTATTTACTTTCTGTTTGGTAGCTTTAGCTACTACTTCATTTTTGATCACTCACTGAAGAAACACCCCCAGTTTTTAGAGGTAAGTAAACAACCTTCTGATTTCTCAGTTCAGCACTCAGGTGAACCGAAGTATCCAAGAGCAGAAACTCACATGTGGAAAAATAGGTTACTGTACCCTTTTGCTGCTGCTGTTAATAGTTCAGTCCTCCTCCACAGCTAGAGCGCTCTGGGGTGCCCCAGCTCATAAAGTACAATACATTATGCCAGTACAATACTTCTTACTCATGTGATTTATGGTTGTGACATATGGGCAGGATCCAAAGGGTCCAGCCCGTGCCTCTTTAAAGTTTCTGTATATAGGTAGGTTTTTCTGAATTTTATCTTCCAGCCGCAGCATCCTGTACCATCATATGCTGTGTTGGGGGATCACTGGATCCTTGTAATGGCTTGGCAGGAACCTTGCTGTGGGGAAGAGCCAATTTAAAGCTCTTTGCATCCCGCCCAACATAGTCAAGTTGAACTCAGCATTGAACTCTGAATGTTTCAACTGTATAACTTTGTGTAATCCATTTAGGTTAAGTGTGTTTAACCAGTGTGCTCAGTGGACTCTGAGAAGAGCTTCTGAAGACTCTTAGCAGCTGGGATTGGGCACTCTTTGGTAGACCTCCTACAGAAACCCTCATTTGAAAAGTTCATGCACCTCTAAGGATCAAAGGGGGAAACCAAGGTCCCACAGCTTTGCGATGGTATAAATCCATCCCCTATAGGAGCAGTCCTAAAGCACGACAACAGCCCTATGAAAACAGCTGCACTGTCTTGTGGGTAGTTAACAAAATGCGCTTGAACAGGTGGAGGGAATCTCTCAAACAGTGGTGGGGTGAAGGTTTCGTTCTCCCTTTTCAGATCTAATAAGCCTAAGCTGTCTGATAAAGCCTTCCTACCAGTTCCTCACACAGAAGAACAAATACCCCATTGGCTGCTTTGTAGCAGATTAGATTGCGTCTCTTTTTTAAAAAGCAGACTTCCAAGGTAGTGTGTACTGGCTCTAAGCACTGAGATGGAAGTCAGGACTCACCCAGACTTTCGGGTGTTGGGCAATCCCTCTTTTCTGGGATTCATGGCACCACTCAGCTCGGCAGCTTGTAGGAGGGACCGCTGAGATCATGCCTGCTTTGAACATTTTAAAGTGCTACAAAATGTGGGAATATTTCTCTGTTATGAAACGTCTGCTTTTGTATTCAGAATCAAGTGCAGCGCGAGATAAAGCACACCCTCAAGTCACTGCCATGGATTAGCATCCCAACGGTTGCCATCTTTTTTGCCGAAGTCAGAGGGTACAGCAAGCTGTACGATAACGTTGGCGACTCTCCCTATGGTAAGGAAGCAGCCTGGCTTGCCTGCTGCATCTCTCCCACTTGTCTTCTGCATCTCGCTTGCCGTGCGTTGGATGCCTGGTATCTTCCTTGTCCCAGGGCTGAGCTATAGGGAATGTGTTGAATGCAGTCCCAGCCCCTATTTCTCCTTTGCATCCAAGTCAGGTGAGGCATGACTTGCTCTGAATCAGTGTGTGGGCCTAGTAATGCACTGGAGGAGGACCAAAAACGGTACCTTGATCCAGGCAGGAAAGGAGGCACGGGGTGTCTTGCCTGCCTGGCTCAGTGATGTCCAGCATGTTCCGGCAGGGAGCGCTTGCCCCCTAAAGGAGCAGGTTCATGGTGTGCTGGTGCCCTTGGATCTAGCATGGCAGGGAGAGACATAGGTGGACTCCGTGGTGATGAGCAGCTTCTCTCAGTCATGCAAGTCTGCCCAGCTCTGTCTGCTTCCTCCTCTCCGCTAGGTTGGCTGGGCGTCATCGGCAGCATGCTCTCTTTTCTCTTCTTCACTGACATGTGCATTTACTGGATCCATCGGTTTCTTCACCATAAACTTCTGTATAAGGTAAGTCTGATCAGTCATCAAGTAGTAGCTCATCCTTGGAAAACTCTGTGCCCAATCTAACAGGCACAGCCCATGCGTCAGATGCAATGAAGTTATTCCATTTGGAAACTTGTAATTTCAGTGTTTATAACGGAGACAAAAAGCAGTGGAAAACCATCACTGGTATTCCAAGAGGTTCGCTTTTGTGAACGACTTGAAGAACTTTGCTTATTGGGTGTTTATATTAAAATAAAACAAATGCGTGTCATTAGGATGGTCTGAAGGAAAGCCAAAGAAAAAGCACAGCAACCTACCCTCTGCCTGTGTGCAGTCCTCTGGCATGTTTCCTTCTGAGTGACTGATTCTTTGTCGAATTGGAAAAGGGGAAGAGAAGAATAGCTGAAACGATCCAGGGCTGGTTGAAAGAGGAAAGGTTGCAATAGTGGGGGCTGTTTAGTTCTGTTTAGTTAGCTTTCAGTATCAGAGGCATTGTGACCCCAGTTGCTGGGGAACATGGGTGGCAGGGTGCTGTTTTCCTCCTGTCCTGTCTGTGAAGAGATCGGCGAGCGAGATGGAGGCTTGGCCTGGTCCAGGAGGGCTCTTCTTACGTTCTTTTGTTCTCATTTCCTCCACAGCGTTTCCACAAGCCCCACCACGTATGGAAGGTCCCAACTCCATTTGCAAGCCACGCTTTCCATCCGGTGGACGGGTTCCTTCAAGGCACCCCTTATCACATCTATCCTTTCTTTTTCCCTCTGCACAAGGTGACCTACCTAGGCCTGTATGTCTTTGTTAACATCTGGACCATCTCCATTCACGATGGGGATTACCGCGTTCCTGGTATAATGAAGCAGATTATCAATGGGGCTGCCCATCACAGTGACCACCACTTGTACTTTGACTACAACTATGGCCAGTATTTCACACTCTGGGATCGAATCGGGGGCTCCTACAAAAACCCGTCCTCTTTTGAAGGGAAGGGGCCCCACGATTGCTTGAAAAAGCTGAAGGAAAGCGAATTGAGCAGTTCGAGAAATGGCCACACAGATGAGGAAGGACTAGGCGACGATTCAAAAAACAAATAAGCCCCTCCTTGTGCAAGACTAAAAAGTTCTACATGCATTCAGAACGGTATAGAAATAGAATTGTTCTTTGCATATAACAGCATGTGCGTTCAGGCACTAAAGACATCCATGAGGAATCTTCATAATGGAATTAAATGATGCAGAATCCAAAAGTTCTGTTTTGAGGACTGGGCTTGTGATTAATGGTGGCATGTTAATTAGGGAGGGCTCTTGTCTCTTCTCGCGTGATACATAGGAACTGAAATGTGGCATGCCACTGGCATGAGATAAAACCCTTTGCTGCTTCTTCTGAAGCTAACCCTGGAACTCGTTTCTACACTTACCAGTCGTTCGCCTGTAATTCTAGCAAGATGCCTCAAGTCAGTGTTGTGTAACTAACTGGTTTTGCCATTGCATTTTACTAGGAAGAAGAGGGACTTTGATTTTTTTTTGTGGGGGGCGGGTTCCTTTCATTATATGGATGCATATTAGACAAGTAATGAGACAAGACTATTTCTGGTGGATACTGCACATGCTCATTTTTGGAAGGTGCCTGTCTGTTGAGGCAGTGAGAGGCAACGAATAGTTTCATGCGGCCAGAAAGTCATTCAAATGCTCTGGGCTTTCTTAATGATGAAGTGTTTCAACAACATGGCAGTTTGCTTAGCTTGTGTTGCTGTTGTAGAATAGATGCTTGCTGGGTATTTTAATACCCCTTGGCCAAAAGCATTGCAATGGAAGTGCAGAAATAAAGCATAGGAGCGCTGATGTACTTTTAGGATTCATTTAATACCCATTCAGAAATACTGTAGTCTGCATCTTGAAGGGTGTCATGGGCACGGGAACCTGGCCTTTCCAGGGAAGGTAAGATGCACGGTTCAGGTGAGTAGCTATGCAGAATAATCGGAGTTGCTCACAAATCTTGTAGCGGCCGGTGGCTTAAGAATGGAGGGACGGGGCTTTCTGAACCTGAAACATCCTTTTGTGGAGTGAAAAGAAGCTTGGGATGAATCTGTTTGTGGCACCAATGGCTGTTTTGCACACTCGGCTCCTTTGCAGAGTGCCAGGAACTGCTTTTTACGCATACTGTTGCCCTGGTCACAGGAGTCCGTAATATCATGGTGGGTTTCACGTATGAAAACCTACTAGTTGATTGAGCCGAGTTGATTTGTCTTCTCATCATATTTCATTCTGGAGTCAAAACACCCCGAAAGCTAATTTAAACAGCCAAGCAGTCACCATGCTTGCGTGTCCCTGCTTTGATGGAGGCATATGCATAAAATTCTGGCGGTAAACAAAAAGGAGTTTTGTTGGATCGATACATTTTCTGAAAGATTTAGTTTTTTCTCTTGGAGTAGGCAAGTTGTGTCTCTCTTTTTAAAAAGATGGGGAGATGAAAATATGACTGCTATTAATGTTGTGTAGACCTACAAAATAAGTCATTGAAGAGAAGAATGTTTATCTTGTGAAGGTAGAATATATTGTTGGTGTTGACGGTGCTCTTGAATGCTTGTCTTGTGCAGGTTAATTCTCTCTAGAAGAGTTGTCCTTTTTCATTTGTGTGAGTCCCTCTTTCTATAGGACTGTTCTGTAATATCCAACTCCAAAGCTGTGCATTGCATTCCTGACCAGATTGAAAAAAGTGAGCTAAATATACACAGTCCTATAAAAGCAAGGCAGATAAACATTCAGGAACATAGGTGTATCACCCACACTGAGCAAATCAAAAGCTTGTTATTTGAAGCGTCTCTTCAGTTCAGCTTCGAAGAAAAAATGTAGCAACTTGTCCAGTAACTGGAGAGACAGGGTTGGCTAAATAGTAAGCTCGAGCAAACAAATTAGAGGCTAAAACCCACACACGTTATCTGCTCATACTCAGATAGAACTTGCATTGTAACAAAACATTTGCCATCGTCTCCAAATCCCCTGAACTTCAAGGACAACAAGGATCACATTGAATCTCCTCTCTTTCATGGCAACTGTGGGAATGGGCCAGTAAGAATGTAACCTAAGGGCTTTAAACCAAAACAGTATTTAGCTACTTAGCTTGTTTACCTCCAATTGGAAACTTAATTCCCAAAGCAGAATATAGCTGCCAATGTTCTCTGATTTTTGCCATTCCATATTGTGCAATCTTAAAAGGACTTTTCCTTGCCCAAAGAATAAAGCTCAAATGGAAAAATACCAAATTACTTTGCAGTTTATAACCTTCGACCAACTGTTTAAGAGTCTTACCAGAACAGTAGTAAAACAACTGTTGGTTAAAACAAATTTTAATCTCTATATTTAGAGTAGATGCCTGCTATGTTATGGCATTGAATCTAATTTTTGGATTAACCACACACCAAGGGGCCCTAAGAATTATTTTCAGAACACTTTTCAACTTCATTGCTTGTGTCGTGTACCCAAACAGCTACCCTGTATGTGAGCTGAGTTATAAATCTTTGCATGAAATACCTGTAAAACCACATTATTGGCCACTTTTTCATAATAGAATAGTAGGAAAGCTGGTGGGATATTATGTGCCAGCAAGTGTACGGAACACCATTACAGGTCCATTTTTAAACTAGGATGAAAATGAATACTAAGGTATTTATAGTACATTTTTGGTATTATGGATTCCCAGTGTGAATTCAGCTATACAATTCTCTTCTGTTTTGAAAAGACTTAAAAACTTGCTTTTGGGATAATTTATAGCCAAATTAAGTGGGCAGAGATCTTCAGCACCAAGATTTAAGAAAGATGCAGAAAAATTAGAAAGGGTCTGGAGGAGGGCAATGAAAACGATTCAAGGTTTGGAAACACTGCCCTGTGAGGAAAGACTCAGAGAACTGGGCATCTTCAGCCTTGAGAAGAGAAGACTGATGGGGGACAAGGTATCCCTCTATAAGTACCTCAAAGGCTGGCACAAAGAGGAAGGTCAAGATCTCTTCTTGCTGATACCAGGGTGTAGGACACCGAATGATCAACTCAAGTTGCAGAAATCAGGATTCAGGCGAGATTACAGGAAAAGTTTTTCCACTGTCAACAATAGGACAGAGTCATTCCAGTTCTCCCACACTGGAAACATCCAAAAGAAACTTGCCAGCTATCTGAGTGGGATGGTGTAACTTGGTGTCCTGCAACAGCAGGAGGTTGGACTTGATGGCCCTCTTGGCCCCTTGCAACTCTACTGCTCTATGCTTCTATCATTTGACAATAAGATGGAGTCATCAGCATTCAGCAACAAAGCTGTCCATGTGCCCGCTAGGTTGGGGGCATCAGTCAATTGCATTTAATCTCGGAAGTGGATCATTCAAAAATAAATGAAGGAGGTATTAATACTCAGCCTCGTTTCCTATATCGAGCAGAGTAGAGTATTTTGGATTCTGTGATCAGAAGCAGCTCCAGCCCCAGAGATGGGGATCTGTGCTTCAGCAACCTTCCCTCTGCCGCACAGCCAGCACAAAGAACTGTATGGGCTGCTTCTCCCAGGCTAGAGAGCTGACAGGCCATTAAGAGGACTGTTCCCTGCTCTGCACTGGAAGCTCGTAAGCCTCTGCAGTCATGGGTGTAGTCAGTAGGACTTCCAGCATAGCTTGGGCCCCATCTGGGCCACTGTCTCTAATTTGCAGAGCTGAAGCTAAAGCTCTTCATTTAATCAGTTGCATTTTATAATTTCTTGTGATGTTACATAGAAACAGACCAAGTCAGAAGGGGCTTCCTGGGCCATCTAGTCTGACCCCCGACTGCACTCATGCCATGCCATGTGCATGTCCATGTTGACGGTATGTGTAATCTCTCCGGAGAGGGGCCATTTTGTCTCGCCAAACATGCTAGCCCTTTTGCATGAAACCGGGCAGGCTTCTTCGGCTGAAGAGGAGCAGCGGTTTCATACATACCTACTCCATTTATCCTTCTGCCCTCAGCCATGCAAGGCTTTATGAATGCTGGGAGAGCAAGAGAAACTGCAAAAAGCTGAACCTTTTTTTATATGTTGAAAGCCCAGCCTTCATTTAATTTATGCTGTTGACAGAATCATGAATAATTCTGTCTTGCTGACAGACCTTCCACTTAAAGTACTCGCATGCATCTCTCAACCTGAGACTGCAATCACAGGAGGGCTGATTAAGACTCGGGAGGAATTCTTGAAAGTCTACTGGAAAAGGCTGTGCTGAACCCCACTGGGCATTCTTCGAAGATGTTTGCTGTTGCCAGTGAGCAACTGTCTGTGACTTGAAGCAAGCGCCACAGAATCTCCAGGAGGACGGCGAGGAGCGAACGGCAGCTTGTGCTAGAGGAACAAGTTTTCCAAAAGGATCCCGCACCGCCCCAAATAATGTTGGCTTGGATTGCTGTCAAATGTTCTGCTTGTTATGTTCGAGCCCTGGAACAAATAAGAATGCCAGAAGTTTTTGCACAGTGTTTGTAAATGTGAAAACCTGGATGTGGTTCCAGGTGTCTGTTGAGTGAGATCCTTGATTCTTTTGCCAGTCATTCATAATGGCTCCTCGCAGTAAACAATAAAGGAAACTTTCAGATGAATCAAGCGTGGTGATGTTTGAATGAATGTGCCATTCATACAACCTCCCTGCCTCTTGAAATTCACGTTCTTTGGAATTCTAGGGAACAATATAGTGAGATCTGAATCGGTGTGTATGAACCATTTTGTTGGCTTGTTCTAGGATTTTGCAAGCAAAAAGGGCTCTCCACAGTTCTTGACAAGCTTGATTAGTAGCAAATTTTGCAGAGGGGGTTTGACACTGTATTGGCCCTTTGAAGCTCACCTGCACACCTGCAGGGACATCTGTTGTGTGCTCCCCCAGGCAGTCTCAGACATGGAGGTTAAATCAAGCAGTTTACTGAGCCTCTCCTGAACTCTTTCTAGCTTGTGCAGGAGTGCTGCCTGCAGGTGTAAGTTTAAGATATCCTCACAACTGGTTCTAGGAGTTGGATGGTGGGCAGTCTCCCATCCATCAGAAACATGAATGAGCTGGAATGACCTAGTGCAGGCCTGGCTTTGCAAAGCTCCTCTTTCATCCCCTCTCCTGACCCCCCCCCCACTCTCCCACAGGCCACAGTTTGCAGAGCGCCAGGCAATGATGGGCTATGTCTGGATGAAGGGGCTGTGGAGCCATGCAAATGTGAAGCAGTCCAGTTGGTGTTGCTTAGAACTTTTTAAACACACTTGCTAAAGGCTTCCAGAATGGCTTACAAAGCTTAAGTTGCTGTCCCGCAGACGTTCTCTGGAGAAGCCCCTGTGATGAACGATTGATGGCAAAAGGAGAGGGGGATGGCAGGGGATGAGGTGGCCGGATGGGGTCACTGGGGAACTGGGTGTGGGCTTGTGTGGACTCCGAGAGATGGTGGAGGACAGGAAGGCCTGGAGGAATGTTGTCCATGGGGTCCTGATGGGTCGGGCACGACTTTGAGACTAAACAACAACCGCCTGCAGACTTGCAGTCTAAAAGACATGACACATAAGAGAAAAGGATGAGATTGGTGGACAAAAAAGAAAAAGAATCCTTTTCATTTACAGCTGCTTACCTTTCCAAACCAGGCCTCCTTGGCTGGTTTCCCATAAGTAGATTACAGGTGGGAATAAATGGATGCCCCATTTCCTGCATTTGTTCAAATGTACACAAACAACTAGTTGATGCTTATTCAAGGAGAAGCTTTCGTCTTCCTTAGCAACTGTTCCCAAGGGCCTCCAGTGAGAATTGGAACTAATGCAAAACCTTGGCCGTGAATCTCTTTTAGAGCAGTGGGGATTGTGGCACATGATCATTCGCAAGTCACGAACCGGAAGCGAGCCAGATCCTGCGAGAGTGTGCCGACTGGCCCATGAGAGCACATTATGCCAGTCCTCCTTCAACTGCATGGGGTCCCAGCTGAGCTCTGGGCTTTATTCAAAGTGTGTGTACTAACATTTAAAGCCGTAATGACTTGGGGCCAGGCTATCTGAAGGAACAGCTCATCCCTGCCAGGGCCTTAAGATCATCTCTGGTACGTCTTAAGGAGCCCCTCCAACAGAAGCAAGGAGGGCCAGAAGAAGGAGCTTTTTGGTTGTGATGCCCCATTTATGGAATTGCCTCCCCTAAGAGGTACATTTGAAGCCTACCATTTTTTCTTTCCTGTCCCAGGTGAAAACCCTTTTTCCCCAGGTGTTTAAATAACTAAATTCTAGTTTTAATATTTTGTTTTATATTACTGCCTTGCTTCTGCTCTGATTTGATTATGACAGTGCTGGAATTGTTTTGCTGGCTGTTTTAGAGGGTTTTATTGTCTTGTGATTTGCTTTTTGTTTCATTTTTTTTCTTTTTAAATGTGCAGAAAGCCTTCAGGCTATTGGGTGGTGTTAAAATGAAATCAATCAATCGATAATCGAGTGCTGGACTTGCACGATCATTTCAGTTCTGCCTTTAGCTAATAGGCTGTTTCCTAAACTCCTAATTTAGGCACAGGTTCTAAGAATATGCAGGGTGGCCACTAGAGAGCGCTCTTGAATCTAGACAGCACTCCTGTTGTTTTAAAAGCAAGGGATCCCACAAGGGGGCACGCCTGTTCGTGCTCAGTGGGGTGGTGGTCATGTTTTGTCTGGTTTCGTTTCGTTTCATTTTTTTAAGCATCAGATGGAATGTGATCAACATGTATGGAGGGAATTCTTATTTATTTTTATTTAACATTCTGCTTTAATCAGCAGTTTTGAGGGCAAAGGCTTGAGTCATGGGTCCACAGGAGGATACTCCAATCAAAGTTGGATGCAGGTGGGTGGCTGACTCAGCAGTGATCCTAAAATGTTGTCATATCGAGGGCCGGGATGCTGGCTTGATCTAAGCAAGAAGCAGAAAATTTGGAAAGGGTCCAGGGGAGGGCAATAAAAATCATCCAGGGTTTGGAAACACCTCCCTATGAGGAGAGATGGAGAGAACTGGGCATGCTCAGCCTTTAGAAGAGAAGACTGAAGGGGGACATGGTATCATGTCAAAGACTGAAGGGGGTCAATGGCTGTCACAAAGAGGAAGGTCGAAATCTCTTCTCTCTGATACCAGAATGTAGGACATGGAAGAATCAGCTGAAGTTGCAGAAACCCAGATTCAGGCTTATATGAATGGGATGGTGTAAATTGGTGGCCTGCACCAGCAGCGGGTTGGCCCCAATGACCTTCTTGGCCCCTTCCAACTCTATTATTCTATGATTCTTTGCATCTTTCTATATCATAGAAAGTTTTTGAACTAGGCTTTGACCTGTCCTGTAATGTTCTAAGTGCTGGTCAGTTCAGAGCTTCCGGTGCAGCAGTTCTTTCACCCTCTGGAGGCTTCGTTTTGCTAGACTCCCCGTTAGTGAACTCTGCATCATGAGGCTGCTCAAGGATGCCACCACATGCAGCTTCAAGCCACAAGAGTGCGCCATTCCGTTCTCGGAGCTCTGCTAGTCACCGGCTCTTATGTGGCAGTGTAAGGGGTTAGATCAGCCTTGCAGGATCATCAGCCATCTTCTTGGGAGGTCACCCGGCTCTTGCAGAGGCCGAGTCCTCTACTGAGTGGCTGTCCAGTCCGTAAGAAAGGGGCCTTGAAGTTTGACTGAGTACTCAGGCACAAGATCACGTGGTCGTAGACCGCCCCATGTTGGTGAGATGTGCTACAGTTCTGTTGCCATTATAGTATGCTCCCCAGAATGCTCCCTTTGATGCCCGAGGAGTGTTGGACGGGTTCCACCTTCCCAATGCAAACACATGGCAGAGTGCTGTTCCCCATGCAGTAAAGGCCACAGAGGAGAAGAGTGGAATGGTTCTTGGAGGGGACACACACCACACCACCTCCCCGTGGCACAATCTAGGCCTCCCACGGCTGAGATTATTAACCACAGATGAAATCCAACTCCAGCCCTACCTAGAGAAGACTCACTGGGATAAATAGGATTTAAGTTAGTGATTAGTAAAATAAGTTCCTTTGACCTGCATGGGCCCACTCTCAGTAGGAGTAGTGTTTGGTTTTATCCCATGTGCGTATCCTGAACTTTCTCTAAGGAGATCAGGGTAATGTATTCCCACCACAGCCCTGTGTGGTAGGTACAAGAGAGGGAGCAAGGATTGTCCAAGTCTTCTCCACCCACCTGCACCCCCTCAAGCTTCATGACTGAGCAGTGATTAACTCTACGTCTGTCATATCCTTCTGGAGAACGAGGGCAGGCAAGACGTGCTGTCACGGCCTCTAGTTCAGCCTTACTGTAGTCCAACACAGTTGGAGGGTACCAGGTTGGGGAAACCAGTCCCAGTTTACCATGATGTCTTTGAAAAATCCTGTTTGCTACTTAGCTTTCTACTTCTGTCTGGCTTGAAATTAGAGAATTTTAAAGGATAGCCAGAGATTCATGTTTGGTGTGGGACCAAACTGCAGTCACTAGAATTGTAAATTTGTCTTTTGGTCCGGAAGTGGGTGTTGGTGCATGCACATACTTACTAATACTGGGAAAAGAACCCTTTTTACAGTGTTGTTCCTGGTATAATATTTTTCCTATGCTGCTTTCATTTAAATAGCCCCCGATTGTTCAAGCTTGGCTCTACTGCCTTGGGTGTAGAACTGCTGTAAGTGGCTGATTCTTTTCATGACCTTCTGTGAGGTCTAAGGATAGCAGGAGATGCTTATCATGCACCCGGCCTCCCATTGTCTCCATTTCCAAAAGTGTGTGCCTGGTGTTGGAGGCACTGTGTTGCCATGAGATGGTGCTTCGCTGCCTTGGAGACGATCTTACGAACCAGCCGCCCATTTATTTACTGTGTCCTGTGGTGACCTTCCTTCTTAACGGACGCCACGTCTGTGTTAGCCTTTCAGCGGTTCTCCAACACGTGGGTGAACTTGGGCCTCTATTTGCAGATTAGGTTGTGCTCAACAGCAGGCTCAAAGGCCAGAGGAGAATAGATAATCAGTACAGGAGGAATTTATTAAGGCCTTTCTCCAGGGACGGTGTGGTCTGCGTGGTTTAATTCAGGACTTCAGCACTAACAGCAATGAAGAATGGTGCTTTCTTGAATCAGGTTAAAACTCTCCTGGAGTTTGCTGTTGCTCGCAGTTCTGGAGGAATAGGGGAAAGACACAGAGTGCCCCACCTGTGGAACTAATCTCTGGGCATTAGCCACCCTATTCTGCCCCACACAGGTGAGCAAGAGAGGTGCCCCATTTTAAGTTCATTGATCACTTCCAGGACATCCAGAGAAAAGCAGCCAGGAGGGTGAGGAAAGCAAGTCCTGCAAGGAATGGTTGGGGGCAGGCGGGGGGAACTGGTGTGTTTAGACTACAGAAGAGAATATCAAGGAGCGAGATGGCTTCTGAAAGGCTGCAGTGCAGTGGCAGGTTCCGCTGCTCACGAGGGCAGGACTAGATCCAATTGCTGGAGGTGGCAGAATTTGGCTAAACATTCGGGGGGGGGGAATCCTGATGGCGAGAGCTGCTCAGCAGTGGAACAGGTGGCGTTTGCTGAAGGCATTTAAGCTGAAGCAGAGTGTGACACCTGTCAGGGATGCTGGAGGTGTGCTTGATGGTGCAGGGTGCGGTTGAGCAGAGGCTGGAGCGGATGACCTCTTGACACCTCTTTCGACTCCGATTTCTTACTGCATCTTTTGCTCCTTGAAAGGCACCCTGAGAAGGGTCTGCTCTGCAGCAGCCAGATGCTCTGGACTGCAGTGCTTGGATCATCATCCATGCTGGCTGAAGCTGATGGAAAGCTGTCATGGAAAACATTCCTAGGGCACCCTGTTGGAGAAAGCTTCCCCAGAAGAGAGAACCGTTGCATCAGTAAAGGCATAATAAACCGATCCATCAATAGTGTTGCAGCAATGGATGCAAACTTTGGGAGACCCAAGAGCACACATTCCTGGAGGGGGTGAAGAATGATGGCCCCCCAACGTTTTGCATGTGTGTATACCTTCACTCACCGATGCTGTTAAGGCTTGAAGAAACAGGAAGGAGATGCGCTCCACTGCCTCTTTCACCAGCAGATGGGGGCTCATGCCCATGGCAGGGCTGTGCGTAACGCACAGGGCCCACACCCAGCAGAGGGGCCCTGGTGATCACCCCCTGGCCTCGCTCCTCCTCCTCATTGTTCCTCCATGTTTGCTGTTGCCCAGACCAAGGCTGGAGGTGCAAAGCAGAGGCAGGAGATGTCTGTGTCCCACTGCTGGGCAATGGGGCAGGAAGAGGATGAGCGGCTCTATGGGGTGCCAGCCCCACGTGGAAGTCCCATTCCTCAGGGGGAGGGGACATCTGGAGAAAGCAGAAAAGCATGGATTTGGGCCTACCTTTCTAATTTTAGCTTGTTCAGTACAAGACAGAGGATTAGGTGTGATTAGCAGGGCTTATTCCCCCTTGCATTACATGTGAATTTTTCATGCTTTTGTGTTCTTTAAGGAAAACCTTAAGAGCAGCAGATGACTGAGAGCAGCAGAATCAAGTAATCAGAGGATAATCATCCACATTTAGGATTCCTCTGGCACAGGAAACCCATGCAGAGTTATCAATTTGATTTTGGATGGGACATCATTACTTTTTAAAATTTGTAATGTGTTAACTCGTTCCAAAATACAAAACTGATCAACGTTTCCCTTCATGCGACAGGTTTAATATGCACCCTGCCCTAGTCCTTTGCTTTGCCTTGAAATTTTCCATTAAATGTAATTATCCCTCCAGAGGGCAGATTTTATAAGGAATTTACATTTAACTCAATACTTTTTCTTGGCTGTGATGATAACACGACGGACAGGAAAGGCAGATGGCATGCAGCAGCTTCTGATAAAAACAAAATTGAAACTCTTGCCGGGAAGGGGAAGGGTCCTATAGCGGAGGTTCTTCCTATGCACGCCAGCTCAGAGTCACCTCTGGGCTTTGGAGCACCTCTGGGCTTTGGAGCACCTCTGGGCTTTGGAGCACCCCTGGGCAAGGCACCCTCAAAGCCCCCTCCCTTAGTGAGTCTTCCTCGTCCCCAGCTGCTGCTCCTCTTCCTCCTCATTATGGGCTGCCCCTTGCTTGCTTGGCCAGCAGGCTGCCTGGGAGCTGGGAGCCGTAGCATCCCCTGCTCTTCCTCCTTCCTCCCACCAGTGCCAGGTCCAGCAAAAGCCACAGGGGATGCGCAGCTTGCAAGGGTGAAGGGGTGGGCGACGCTCAGGGTGAGGGAGCGCAAGAAGCAGCGCCATTCCTGCCACACCAGGGCCAACAAGCCCTGCTTCGAATCTGGCACTCCAATGGATGCACGATGGATATGAACCCCACTCGTGCTGTGGTGCTGGTTGTGGTCTGTTGTTGTCATCGTTGGTATTGTTAGTATTCAAAAGTAAGTGCAGAAGCCTGGTATGGATCGGGTCTTTCCCATAATCAGTGAGGGGGTGTAACCATTTGCCCCCTTCTGGGTTTTAATTCAGATCACACACCTCCTGGAATTAAAACATAGGGTTCACCTCCTTTTCTTTCTTTTTAGCAATTACAGGTGAGGTGATCTGACCCAGGTGAGGCCCACAGCAGGATGGGCTGCAAAGACTTAACTCCCCATTGCAGGGCCCTGATTCAGATCGCCGCCTCTGTGCTTAATTCGAGTAAGCAATGTGCCACGATCAGCACTCAGACTCCCCAGCCCAGAAGTCTGCAAGCATCGTCGTGGATTGAAGTGGCCGCCTCCTTCCTGCTCTTCCAGTTCCCCACTCAGCTGTCCAGCTCCAGTGCTTTGAGGTGGGTGAACAGAAGGCTGGAGTCCCATCAGGATACCTTGTACCTTGGTGGCCCCGGTCTCCTCTCCTCCTTGCCCCAGAATGTCCCCTTTGCCACCTCTCCAAGGTGACTCTCCTGAACCAGCCAACATGTTCTTTCTTGGCTCACTGCAGGGAAGTGATATTCTCCATGCCCAGTTCTAGAATTCTGAACCCTCCCCTGGCTCTCTAGGCATGGTTCAGGAGGAATCCTTCCTGAACCTCTGAAGAGCCGTAGCCTGCCAGCGTTGACAAAGCTGAGCAAGGCAGAGCAAGGGCTGCCTTAGCATAAGACAGCACATGACAGTAATCCAGCCATCCAGACTTGCTGCCTGTGGCAGCTGCGTCACTGTACTTCATGGGAGAGATGGGCCCGTGTCTCCTTTCTCCCTTAAAATGGTTTGGTTTTGCCTTTTTCCACTTGACATTTCCAACAATAATTGGGAATTAAAGAGATTTTTTTTCTGCAGATGGTGTAAAAATGAGAACTCTCTCTACAAAGAAGTACAAGTGAGGAGAAGTTATTGGAGGTAGGTGAAGGCAGATTAAATACAGCAATATTTATAACCATGCATGTATGTTTTTATTGCCACGTATCAGACCTTCTTTATTAAGCAATTCCCCTTCATTTTCCACACATTGCTAGAGAGTCTGGCTTGATTTCCCAGTCAAGGGAAATGCTCATTTATTTCCAAATGAAAAACTGAATAAAAGGCAGTTAAGCAGAAAATCTAAGAGGAGCATTCATTGGAACTTAATTCCTGCCATTACCAAATGACTGAAAATTACTGATAAAGGAAGTTGTGGCAAATACAACTTAAAATAAGTGTTAAAAATCTCCAGTCATAATGGCAATGTTTATTGCAACACGTTCTAATAAAGCTAGAGTTTGGATGGAATACAGCCCAGGGAAATAAAGGAACACAAGAAACACTTTCACCTCTGATTATAAGGGCAGATTTGACTGCATTTAAAACTAATCAAAACAGGGAAGTATTGGACGCAAGCTTGGCAGCCTTCCATGTTAGGTGTTTTGCTTAATTTCTTCATCTACATCTTCCCAGCATTTCTAGCAACTGTTGAAGTCTCTTCTGGCATTCTTGGAAAAACAGTCAGTGGGAGAAAATTTAACATGGGTTCCCAGTGCTGAGAAACATCCCTGCTTCTGGAAGATAAAAGAACCCCAGCAGAAGCCAGAGGTGAAGAAAGAGCTCTGTGTTGGCTTTCGAAAGAGGGAGGGGCGCAACAGAGAACATCAAACAGCTCTGCAATGCTGGGCCAGCATGGGATGGAGCTCAATTCATGTCACCTGCCCAGGTATACTTGAAATCCACTTGCATCAGGCCCCAGGCCAGATGAAAAATATTAGAAGAACGCTCCTGGATCCGACCAGGGGCTCATCTCGTCCAGCATTCTGCTCACACAGTGGCCAACCAGCTGCTCACGGGATCCCACATTGATACCTGCCCACCTTTGTTTCCAAGCAGTTGGTGTGCGAAGCATCGAGCCTCTGCGAGTGAGCTTGTGAACAGCCATCAGGACTAGTGCCATGGATAGCCTCATTTTTCATGCATCTGTTCCATTGCCCTTTCAACTACCCAAGCTGGTGCAGGCTACCCTGCTGCATGAAGGGGGTTCTTGCAGACAGGCTATAGGTCCATAGCAGAATATGTGCTTTGCATGGATAAGCTCCCAACATCTGCAGGGGAAAGACTGCGGCAGAGACCTTGGAGAGCTCCAGCCACGAGGGCCACCTTTGCAGTCCCTGCACTGGTTTGTCTTCCGGAAGAGCAGCCTTCCCCACTTGCTGCTGCAACATTTTGCTGCAGGTCCCACTCATGAGCTTCTTCCAATCCAAAGAGGTAAGAAGAATAGTGCAAATGGCTCACTTTTGCTTGTAAGTCTGGTTGCACAAACAGCTTTGCTTGTGGCTCGTGCATGGAGCGTGTGCTGCGAAGCTGAAACTGGCCAGCAGCGAGGCTTGCACAGGGCCACCCTGGGGGAAGGGCAGAGTGGCCACTGACAAGTCACCCCAAAAGAGGACGCGCATCACCAAAATGGAGGGCAAAAGAGGCCAGTGGTTTGCACAAGACTGCCATATGTGTCTGTGTGCAAACTTAGCACGACAGGATCAATAAAGTGCAGTTCATCACACCATAGTGTGCAAGACTGCAGCCAGCTGGCGCATTCCAGAGGCAGACACTGTCTTAAGGTTTATCAAGTGTGTTGCCATAAAGGTAGAAAATCAAAGTTGGTAAAATAAATATTTGTCTTATTTGCAGTTTGTGCTTGCCTGCAAGATGGAGCAACCTAACTGGCTGTTATGCCAGCTTCTGTCAGCTGACCACGACGGGCTTACACTGTCGCTTGGGTCAGGTGAGATGGAAGAAAAAGTCATTTTCCCTGTTTGTTTGTTTGTTTGCCTTGTAAGGGGAAACTTTTATTTAGCTGAATATTTGCCCTTTAAAAAGACATTTTCCCCTTAGAAGTTACCTTGAAATCCAGAAACGAGACCAGCCGGAACTGACTGATGAGAACGATGCTCAGGTCTTCCCTCCCACTCCTGATCTCTTTCTCCTCCCCTAAAGTGCAGGCAGACCTCCGTGCATCCTCCCCTCGCCTACAGCAATGTTTCTCCCTGGCTTGACTTTCCTGCCCATCTGGGAAGCCTCACAAGACAACATGTGCAGACTGTGGCCAGAGGACATGACTTTGATGGATCAGCGCTGCTCCAGGAATCCTTAATTCTTCCCAGATCAATTGCCCTTGGGGTCCCTCCATCCCCAGCTGATGGGTGGGGGGCTGCAGAACCTCCCTCTCTGTCTGTGGCCGGGGAGACCAGCGATGCTCGCGCTAATAAGCCAGACTGCAGGAACTCAGAAAGATGGAGGCACCAAAGACACAGAGTATACCGGCCTTTATCCACCTGGTCAGGATATGATGTTGTCTATCAAGCAGGATCAGCTGGGATTTGAGGCACGACTATTCAGAACTCTGTAGATTCTCATCCCGCTGGGCTTTGGAACTTCACAAATAATAAAAATGGTCCCCCAGCTGTGAAGTCAGGAGAAATGAGCTTGCCTGTACTCTTTCGGCAAGTGATAGCAAAGCATGTTTCTTGGATGGCTGGTGGCCACTTGCTATTAAACACAGTACCGCTGCATTTTAACATTTCAAATTAAAATTGGGGAGTGCTAAGCCTCCTATAGCCCAAAGACTGGTGTCAATTTTTCAGACGCTCTTTCGGGGGTCCTGTTTCCGTGCAAGTGGGCCAGAGGCAAAGTGGTGAGGTCCCAGCACCGAAAATACTGCCAGATTTCCACTTGGATCTCTTCTTTCCAATGACAAAACCACGAGAGAGGCATTTCCAGCTTAGCAGAATGGGGGAAAACTCTGCAAAAATGGGGAACTACTAGGGAAAAGGACAGGAGCAATGTGGGAAACATTGTCGGCGGAGGCAAACTGGGCACCCAGGATGGCTGGACTGGTCTCCTCGCCCTGAGGTCATGTGCTCCTCTTACGCCAATTCAGAGTGTTGGAGGATGCAAAAGCCGTAGTCCAATAGCTGGCAGTTCAATATGTGAAGCTCTCCGCCTGTGGTCAGAACGAACTGCATGCACAGCAGTGAGGAAATGTGCAAAGTGTCCCTGAGCATGTGCAGAATGGCTTTCCTTTCGAAACGGCTTTTTGCAAATTGGATGCAAGAACAAGGGAGCCCCTCTGAGAAACACAGGAGAAAAGTGGAGGCGGTTTCGCAAAAGCAACAGCTGATCCTGCCCACTGGGCTGCACAGAACCAGCCCAGGGAAACCGGCAACCGGAGAGGAAAGAGGGAGGAGGGTGAAGCAGAGCTCTCTGCAGGAGCAGCATCCACAGTCTGCAAGACTGAGCCGAACGAACGGATTCCGTAACTCGAGAGCCTTGAGGGAGTCCTCCCGCGCCCTGCTTGCTGTCTGCTGCTCACAGCCGGCATTGTCTGTGTACATGTTGCCCTTACTGAGTGAGTGGCAGGCCCATTTAATTATTAAATGCTTTCGCTGTCTGGCACAGGGGAAGAAAATCAAGGCTCGCCTTCCTGCTTGGAGGGAGCGGTGGTGGCAGGCAGGGAAAGAACACGCGTGCCTTGTGACTTGCCGAGCGAACACCTGTACCTGACAGATATCATGTTCAGGCTGCAGAAATATTGCAGTTGGATGGCTTTATTAAGGTTGCAGGCAGACTTAAGAATTGTTTTGATTCATAGCAGCACCGGAGCAGAGAGATGGAGAAAGGGGGTGGAATGTGTAAGAGGAGAAAGTGCTGTTGTCCTTTGGGAAGCTCAAGATACAGAGGTTAAAGTGTTGGAATGGGACTTGGGACATGCAGGTTCTGGATCCTTATTGAGGATCCAAGTTCTGGATCCAGGCTCTGCATCTGTACTTACTAGGTCCTTACTTAGCCATGAAAATCATTGGGTGTCTTTAGGCCAGTTTCTGCCCCGCTGCCTAACAGGGTTGTTGCGAGGATACAATGGAGAGGAGGAGGAGATTTGGTCCACCAGCCAAACCCCAAAACTTGGTCTCTTACAGGAAAAAAGGAGAGCTATAAATATAATGAACAAGGGGGAAAGAAAGTAATTAAAGAAGGGATTTTTTTTAAAAAGGACAGAAATGTGCAACTGTTTACAATAGTTAAAAAGAAAAAACAACACCTTTATTTGTTATACATTAATGTAAACAGTGTAGAGAGCATCCTGCCAGGGGGAATGATGTGATTAGCTTCTGAACAGGCCTATAGACCACCGTCTTTGGTTCTCCCTGCAGATGGAACGTGAGTCCCCAGAGATGTTCATGTTGGGATTTGTCTTTCGACTGGGAAATATCCACCACCCCTGCTACATAGGATAATGCGTCTATGAAAAGTCGAAATATTAATCAATGAGGATTGTACTCCAGCACACGCAAGCTAGGAGGTGAGTCCCATGCGGCTCAAAGAGGTCTTCTTCTGGGTATATTGCTTTCGTGCCGCTTGTTTAATCAGTGGGAGCTCTAAATTTTTCCTCTCTCGTGATGGCAGAGAGCGCAAGAGAAGAAAAATGATGCTTCTATCTGTAAAAAAAATAATAGAAATGAAAATGTCCTTTCTTCAGGGAACAATACAGCAATCACTAAATTGCATGCAAAACAGTATTGCTTCTAGGATCTCCTTCACAAAGCATATTACTCTCTCTCCAACCAAACCCTAATCTCCTGAAAAGAGAACATTACAGCCCCTAAGAAGGCTTTTAAATGCAAGCTGCTTTGGTTTGAAACGTAGCACTGTTCAGTATTCAAGTCAGGAGTGTGTATGTGGCTGCAGCTGAAGCCAAAAGATGTCCTCTGTGAATACTGATGTCAGACATTATGCAGATTTTCTCCGAATCCTGCCTTTGAATCCTTTTACCAAATATTCACAGAATGTGTGATGCCTACGGTGGGTACCGTGTGATACTTGAGTCCAGTGCTTCAGGCGTGTTAGAGGCTGAATTCAATTTTGAAGATGCTCTTGAGGGCTTGCATTGATCTGTGGTCAGCAGGGCAGAAAGCCAAAAGATGGGATAAATCTTTAAAAGAATACCAGAGCAAACCTTCCACATCGTGCAGCTTCGTAGGTGGGGCAAAATAGGAAGGCCTCAGCAGTTACAGGCAGCCAAGGAAGGACGGACGGGAGACTACCACTTAGAGTGCCACAGCTGAGAAGGCCCTTCCTCTCGTGGTCGCCCTTCTTACTTCTTCTAGAGGTGGCACCAGAGAAGGACCTCCACAGATGATCGTAGGAACGGGGTGGGTTTACAGGAGGAGACCCGTCTTTAGCTAAAGTGGACCTCAGCCTCAGTTGATGACCAGCGCAGTTGATAAAGGACTGGGCTCGTATGCTCGCATCGGCCCATCGCTGTTAACAGACGGGCTGCCCTGTTTTGGACCACTGATGCTTCGAGCCCCTTTTCAAGGGCAGCCCCACATGGACCATGTTACAGTAGTCCAAATGTGAGGTCGCTGGTGCATGGAGTGACACTGCTAAGTTGTCCAGGAGCACCCCCAAGCTCGGACCTTGTCCTTTGCAAGTGCGACGCCATCCAGGGCAGGGCATATATCCTCCCCCCAGGATGAGGCTCCGTCCACCGATGGGCTGTCCATCTCAGCTGGATTACTTCCAACTGATCGCCCTTCTCCAGCCCATCAACCCCTGTCGAGGGTATCTTGTCTGGGGATCCCCAAACCTAGATCTGGACCAAGCAAGAGGTGTACCTTGTGAGTGTTCAGCCACGGTATGGGGATTAGCAGAAGAAAACAGCTGCTGAAAAAGAAGCACATTTCTTGCAGGTAGGAAGAGGCAGAGCAGCTGCTGATGCAAAGCGGCCATTGTATTGCAGTCAAGGGCATGCCAGTAAGACAGCTGCAGGGGAGGAAGCGGAGTTTTGCCGCATCACTCCTGGATCCTAGTCCCAAAAGAACCAGTGACAGGACTCAAATGTTGCTGCTCACTCTGTTGGCGGCTCCTGCAAGCCCAGTGGCTGCAGGAGAGCTCTGCTCACCCGTGTGCCATTTCACGTGGTTATGTCCTGAGGGTTTCCCAGTGCAATTCTCAAATAAAGAATCAAATTAAAAGAGAAGGGGCCTTTTGGAGTTGTGGTGCCCGCATCACATGGTCATACAATCCCCTGGAGACGTCATTCCAGCAAACCTTCCATCAGCCCTGCAAGGGAGGCCAACACAATTACTTTAGTATAGTAGGCTGGGCAGCTGGGGATAATGGAATAATGCCTTGTGCAAAGGCATAACTGAGGACGGAAGATGCAGCTGCTTTGCTGATACTGAATGGTTTTGGGTCTGGTTGGTGTTTGTATGGAAACCGATTAGGAGCGCCGAGTCCCTGATGGATGAAGGGAGGAGGTTACCTGTGAAACGGTCTACCAGACTAAGGAGCCCTGAGTGAATCCATGACTGCGGCAGGACAGGAACCAGGCCTTTGTGGCTTTGTGGCTCCCCCTAGCTCAGAACCAGTGGGTGGCCATTGCCAGTATCTTTGTCTCAGATATGAAAGGTGGAGATTCGTTGTCCACTGTGCGAAGACTGGCTGGTGCCAGGAGATGCAGCAAGCGTGTCCAGTCCTCGGTTCCCCGTGCAGCCAGTCTGATGACTGAAGCTCTGCACCCAGATATGTGCATTGGCCGTCAAATGAACGTGCACAATCCCATTCATGGTGTATGGCCTTCTCTTGCCGGTCCCGAGAGACAGGGGCGGCTGGATTCCCCACTGAAGCAGGGCGGCTCTGGAACTGTCCAGCACACAGAGCAAGGCCAAGGCCAGGGAGCTGTCCAGCCAAGGAGTCAGAAGCTGGGCGAGGAGGAGCCACTGCTCCAGCCAGCCAGCTGGCCCTGCTTCCTCACCCGGGCCTGGACGGCCAGCAGGGTGCATCGTTCCAGTGAGGAAAGATCACACCCCAGGGATCTGCAGGATATTTCTGAGACCGGCGTGAAGAATGGATGCTTGGAAGGGACCACTGCTTCAGGAAAATGTTCTCACGTTCTCAAGCTTGCAGTCATGTTCACAAGACTCGTCCTTGAAAAAAAAGAGCATACTTTCCAATGTGAGATTTTGAGGAAAGGATGGTTTTTCATGCTTTGATGGATGGGGAAGTGTGCCTTTGGGTGCACAGGTGGAAAAGTGCACCTTTTGACAACGTGCAGGTTTCATGTGTGGGAAACCAGTTGCACACACACACGGTTGATGTTCGTGAGCACAGCAAAATGGTGTGATGGTTGGAAGAGTCTTGGCTAGCTTGAAATGGCTGGTGCATCCCTCCCTCCCACACGGAGCTGGAGCTACGAGGAGCCAACTGGGAGGCTCTGCACTGAGCTGCTGCGCTGCCACCAAGCAGCCGGGCACTGATGGACCTCCTGGGCTCTGATCATCTCTTTTTGCAGCTGCCTTGGACCTTCTTTGGCCCACAACCGTGTTGGCCATCCCCCAGAGAGTCAGAGGGGTCCGAGACATTCCAGAGCTGAGATGGGGCTGAGGGATTCCCGTTCCTGGGCCCCTCTAGGCTGTAGCTTAGGTGGGGCTCTCCATGTCCCCATCTATCTAGGACCCACTGAAGAGCTCCTGTGGAAGGGCTGAATCATAGTGGTTCTTGACAGGTCCAGCAGATGCTTCCATCCTTGTCTCCCCCTTTCCTTCAGCAAAACTCTGTGACTGGCGGCAGGTTTTCTGTAGAATCATAGAATAGTAGAGTTGGAAGGGGCCGAGAAGGTCAACCTTTTTAAAAGATTTGTCAAAGCACGAGGACTAGAAATGTATTCTCTTAAAAACAGATGTTGTTGCCATTGATCAACACTGGGTTTTCTGATGCAGAGTTGCATCCCATATGAACAGGCAGAGTCTTAGAAAAGGAGCGTCCTTGACTGAATATTGCAGCTTCATTATTTTTCTCCTGCACTCTTTGCTACAATGCCCCAGTTTTAAAGCACCATATTTCAGCAGTGGCATCTCATGCAGTCCCACGTTAGGGACAGTTCACAATGATGTGGGCATAGTTGATGAAGCATGGAAGACTGCACGCTGGGGAGACCTTGGCGTGCGACTTTACCCTGCTGTGCGACTTGACACAATTACGGGATTCGACATTTTAATGGGTGATCGGCCTGATCCTTCACTCCATAAAATAGCATCTCCTGTGTGGCACCCCCCCACCACCACCACAAGGTGCTCAAGACCCTTTGAAATCACCCCCAGCCCGTTTATGGCAGACCTGAGGGATGGTGTTTAAAGTCCCGGGGAGACACACTGCAGGCTTTCTGCTGGGGAGATGGTGTGTCTGTCCTCTCACACCTACAGCAGAACTACATTTTGTCTCCCTGCATATCGATCGCCTGTCATTCCTCTCTGAGCCAGGATCTTAGAAGGAAACGAGGTGCTGGGTCCTTCTTGCACACACGTCTCAGCAAAGAGCTGAAGCACGGGCCTCCGCACTGCAGTCTGGCCAGGGAGCAAAAAAGCATGCCCCAAAGGCACTGGGGCCATCGCCTGGAACCTCTGGCCCGGGCAGGCCAAGCGTGCTCCACCTTATGAATGCCTGGCATGTCACCGTCTCCAGCAACCCCTGAGATTGAGACAAGGTTGCTCTGTGTTGGCAATCCCCAGACAAGAATGCCCTCATGACAAGAAAGGCTTGGCTTGGCTTGGCTTGGCTTGGCTTGGCTTGGCTTGGCTTTGGCTTTGGCTTTGGCTTTGGCTTTGGCTTTGGCTTTGGCTTGGCTTTGGCTTTGGCTTGGCTTTGGCTTTGGCTTTGGCTTTGGCAGGAAAGGCAAATGTAGCTCCGGGGGTGAAAGGCTGGCTTGTACCCGTTTCAGACGGAGAGGGCTTTCTCAAAGTCATGAACCATCTCCCTAGAGCCCCCACCACTGACCGTGCCTGCTGGGGGGCAGGTTGCAATTCCTCCCATCCAGGTTGGAGAAGGCAGTCCTATTTCTCCTCTGTGTGCAGGGAGGAATCATAATTCGAAACTGCATTATGATACCTTGGCTTCCTAGATCTACTTATCTCTCCATCCAAAAAGGTATGCTTTCCAGCTTAGAAGCACGCACATCTGTGGCCGGGCTGCAGACGGCAGAAACCACGGACGTGCCCACAATTGCTCCCAGAGCACCGATGAAGCAGATCTAGTGTCAGGCAACCACAACACCGTGCTGCTAACACTCCCTCCTCCTGCCCCTGCCTCTTTGCCACAGACTCCGGCTGAGCATGCGGTGCTTCCTGGGTTGCTCTCCAGGGCAAAACCTGACTGAGAAATGCGAGAACGCTGACCAGAAACTGGTCGGGTTCTCCACCTGCCTTCCCTTTGCAAAGCAAGAGGGAAGTTCTTGGAAGGGATTCTCAAACTGCTCGTCGCAGGCACAGGAGGCAAGGCCCTGTCAAGAAATGTGTTTGCGTTTTCCTGGATGCGCAGCGATCTCCCATCAGTCTCACTGCAGTGCACGTGCTGACTGAGGGGCAGAAAGTGTTCCCGCACTGCCGGCATTGCGTGCACGTTGCTGACCGCATGGGCCTTAATTCCAGCCTGAATTGAACCAGCATTTGCTTCTCTTAGGGGCCAACCTTATGCAACTTTAGGTCAAGAAATATTCTGTCTTTTGGTTAGTACTTTGTGTTTTCACGGCATCCGCCAGGCATCTGGGAAGACGTGTCGAAAGATGGGCCAGAAAAGGCTGTTCGCAATCAAGCAAAACTCACAGGATGGACTTGACTCGAGATCCCTGCCTGGCATTAGGCATGCTCAGTCTCCTGTAAGTCGCCATCTGTCAGCCTCAGTTTCCCATCTGTGAGCGGCTGCTCATCCAGGCCATTACGCAGCTCGTCCTGGTATCTTTTTGGAGTGCAGCTGAAGGGGCGCTAGGCAGACAAGGGTCAGCTGTCTCACTCTAAATGCAGATGATTCCGTATCTGCACCTATTCTCAGCGCAGGCTGCATGGTACATCAGCCATTTGTCGGTTCAAAATCCAACAGAAGATTATTTCTGCAATGGAGCTCACACAGTTCAGAATCTGCCAGGTTTCTACAAGTTGCCATAATCAATGCGTAGAGACAGATTCTCTCTTCTTCTTTCCTTTATCATATTTATATCCCACCTTTTTTCCCTGCAAGGAAGCCAAGCATACATAATCTTCCTCCTCTCCAGTGTATCTTCACAACAACCCTGTGAGGTGTTGGTTAGGCTGAAAGTTAGTGGCTGGCACAAAGGCAGGCAGGCAGCTTCCTGGCCAAGTTGGAATCATTTGCATTGCAAATAAAGAGCATCAGAAACAAATAAGACTCATTTAGGATTTGTCTCCGGCTACCTGCAGAAATCTGTTGCACAGTTTTGCAGATTATAACGCTGCCCTCCTGCACTCTAAGGGATTACTTCTCCTTGCCTGACATTAGAAGCAGCTTTGCCATCGCTCTGTGATGTTATTCACAGCAAGATCTGAGACAAGCAGGAAACAATTCTGCCCCTTGGACTGTGAACCGAGAAAACTTGGCCGGATTGTGCGGAAACGGGAAAGGATTAAGCCACAAACCTGCATGGCTACTTTAGTGCAAACCCCATGAGATCTGGCACTCGGAGCAAATGCCTGCGAATTGCTACGCTGAGGACAAATCAGCTGGTCACAATGGGACTGGGTACCTTGTTTTTCCTTCCCAGTAAGCTTCCCCACCGCTCCTGCGTAACCCCCAAGGGAACTAGCCCTTCTACAGAGGGGTGACACAAGGCAAATCTTCAGACAGTCTGCACAGCGGTTCCCCAAAGGCCCTTCCAGCATGACTGATCGTCGGGAAAGCTGGGAACTGAAGGGCCATTTGTCTAATGCTTGATTTTCTTGTCACCTGTCCTGAGCCAGCCTCCCCTGAGCTCTCTAGGTGTGTTACACTTTCTGGAATACCTGAAGCAGCCCTCTTCCCGATATGCCGTCCCGCCCCTTGACATCTGAGGCGGAGGTCCCTCTTCGGGGGCCCTCCTTGAAAGAGATTAAGAGGGTGATCACCCAGAGGAGGGCCTTCTCTGTGGTGGCCTCCTGATTGCGGAACATGCTTCCCAGAAAGGTTCGCCTGGTGCCAATGCTTTTTTCTTTTTGGTGCCAGGCAAACCCCGTTCTATTCTGTTCTCCCCTGCAGAGGAAGGCAGGACGCGCTCCAATGGAGCAAAGCTCAGGGAGCCAAGGTTCAATTTGGATGCCAGGAAGCACTTCCTGACAGTTAGGACCCCGAGGGCGTGGAATGGGCTTCCACGGGAGGTCGTTGAGGCCCCATCGGTGAGGGTGTTCAAAGATAGGCTGGACGTGCACATGGTGGGCATGTCATGAGCGGAGCCGGCTGGTGCCGGAGGTCAGACTAGATGGCCCAGGAGGCCCCTTCTGACTCGCTCTGTTTCTATGTTTCTATGTTTCTATTCTCCTGTTATTGTAAAGTTTAATTGCTTTTAATTGCAATTTTATTGTGAATTGCTGGACGTTGTACCATTTTTCATCTGTCCTTGTTGTGAACCATCGTTAGTAATGGGGAGGTCTATAAAAGCTTTAAATAAATAAATAGGCATTGTAGCCCAACACACCTGGCAGGCACCAGCATGGTGACATGCTGTGCTACAGACCTACTCCCAGCCAAGAATCGTATCTTCTCCCTTGGGGACTTGGGGACTCCTGGATGCCCAGGATCCTTGGGGAGAAGCCGTGACTGTAACAATGGCTGTGATTGCTGCAATCGAAAATTGCAGCTTCCAAATGTACCTTTTGGCTTGCTGTGAGTCCTTTTGTATGAGGCTGTTCACGCACCAAACTTACTCTGGTTCTGTCCACAGATGCATCGAGTACTGTGGAGAGTCTGAGGTTTTATGCAGCACATCTTGGAGTGGAAGGGGAGAGAATTTTGCACAGTGCGATTGGAAGAAACTGAACTGCAGGTGTGGTGACTGCATAGGTAACAGGGATCAATCAGAGGCTGGTAGTTGGTCCTAGGTAAGTCCATGAACATATGATAAAAATCCTTTATCCTGATTCAGTCCGTGGGTGATAGACCTTTGCTCTAACCTCTAAGCTGTTTGCTCTCCCTGGGCTCAGCCAGTTACAAAGTCTCTTGAAAGATTGAATGAGCCTTTGTAACTGTGACTTATCATGATAACTGTGACTTATCTGAGTCGTGTGAGGCCAGTGAGTCTAAACTGCAAAACATTTTGCACAAAAAGATAGTTTTGTAACTGTCTTTCCTAAGCCCGTAGTTGGAGGCACCTACTCCAGAGACCTCAGTAAACACAGTGGGATATACTTCCGTGGAAGGATGCATAGAATCCCATGCAAGACAGCTGCGCAGTTGGCACACTCTTTTGAACCCGGTGCAACTTGCATCTGCGTAAACCTGCAAAGAAGTGTTACATGACATTCAAAGGCATGTGACAAAGCGAGGCTCTTCTGGGCTTGGTTATCGATAAGGGAGCCCCGCCAGTTACCCCGCCTTTCCCCAAGGGGCTCTTTTGCATGCTTCCTGGGTGAAGCACCAAATTATTCGAAGCTGGGTTCCTTTCACAGGTTTTTCCCATTTCCTAGAATGGACTGCTAAGGACTTTTAAACAATAATATTTTGCAAGCTATAATGAGTCCAGCTATTTAAACCAGTTTGTTGTGTCCATCTGGAGTTCTCTCCCATCTTTAGTGCTACCGAATAGCAAGCAGCGCCCCCACTTGTGTTTGAAGGAGCTGGTGGCTGTGGGATCCACAGAGCTGTAGGATCTTCTTGCCACCTAAAGACACAGGATTGTGGCCTTAAATGTTTAGGGCCCAGCATCATTCAGTGGCAACTCCGACTGTGATCGCTGTCCTCTCTATCCTTCCCTAGCTTTTAGATCGACCTCTCCCCAGGCAGATATTTTGGAATACAATTCCCATCAGCCCCAGTATGCATGACCAGTGGTCACACACACTGGGAGCTGTCGTCCAGAATACCTGGCGGGCACCAGGTTAGGGAAGCTTGTCCTAGGCAAAAGGCTGGCTTGAATTAGGCTGTGTCCCCAGCAGAAAAGATGGCTAGGCTTGGCGATATTGAACAGGAGATGCTTTTATTACTGAAATGGCTATCAGAATGGATCCTCCACCCATCTGTAGACCCCGGAGGCTTCAGGGGATGTTGGCTGCTTTTTGGTGCAGCTCTCTGCAATGGGAACACATTCCTCCGACTCTCCCTCACGCTCTTTTTCAATGAATTGATGTGGCAGGGACCCCCCCTCCCCCCAAAGTTTCCTTACCTATGTGCTCTGAGTTCATGCTGTTCTTCACTGATGGGATCCAGATGTACCTTAAAATAAACCGCTGCATTCCCCTCTCCCGACCCTTGCAGTATAGGACAGAGAGTCTGGCTGAAACGTACTTAGTGCTTTCCTTGCCCAAAATTAAAATCAGCCGGTGAGGCTGTTCATTGGCTAAAGGCAGAACTGAAACGGGGCCTATTACACCCCCTTTCCCACTGCAAACAGCAATGCCTGCTGCTGTGAGTAAGTGTAACAATTAAAAGCTGTAATCAGCAGCTGTTTGCACCCCCTCACCTGCCCTGTGCTGGCGAGTGTGTTTGTGTACCGATGTCAAGACCTGATGTCAAGACCTTGGTAAGCTGAAACCCGAGAAATCCTGAGGCATCCAAGGAGAGGGAGGAACAAAGCCGCACCCCTGCCCTTGCAATCTGAAGGCCTCAAGGAATCTGCACTTCCTGCAGAGTCCCGGGGTTGTGGCTCTTCCAATTACTTTCTCCCTGCAGGATGGGAGGCCCCGGGTCTCTCGACTCTGCCACGCTTCCAGCATCACTCCCTTCCCAGACTTGGGCCCCTTGGAACAGAGATGAGAACAAGTGTCGTGAGCAATCACAAGAAAGAGGCCATAGAACTAGGTGGCCACGTGTGCATTGCCATAAAAGAGGACATGCATTGTTGGAAAACTGACAAATATGTACATAAAATTTGCCTCCATTCATGTATATGTATAGAAGCAAGTTTAAAAATAATTATTGGGATGGAAAGAGAAATGCAGTACATTTCAATGGGACGGCCAGGTGGTCCATCCAGGTGCTGTTGATGGGCAGCTTCAAGACCCTTTTGCTCCTCCTCCTGATGGTTCTTTGTGTTAAAACTAGACTTGAACTGTGCAGCCATTCGAAGAGAAGCCATCTCCAAAACAGAGGACACAGGCCAGCCCTTCCTGAAATGCCTACTTACTGTGCTGCTCAAGGAAGGAGGAAAGTCACTACCAGTGCAGGGAAAAGAGAGAAGCAAGTCTCAGTCTGACCAGACGGAGTGGAAAGAGACTTTTCATAGTAGCTCAGGGTTCACTTCCAGTACCAAAACCAGCTGGGCTTCTTAGGTCTGCGACCTCTCCCCACAGACTGGAGATGCAGACAATTTGCCATTGAGAATAGCACTTCATGAATCTGAGGAAGGAGATTCCAGTCTACAATAAAGCCACTGCCATAAATCTTTTAGCCTTTAATGTGCCACAAGATTCTTATTTTTGGCATTAGCTATGATCTGAAACTCAGCTAAGCCATAAACACACTGGGTGGCCTTGTGGAATCTATTGTTTTTAAGCCCCAGCCTCTCCTTGAGTAATTAAATTAATCATTCAGTTTTTGCAGTCTTTGGTCCAAGTGGGCCCCTAAGGTGGGTTATGCTGTAAAAAACATAGCAGTAAAGTAGAAAATGCAATGAGCAACAAAGATTAGAAAGATGGAGCTAAATGTAGAACCAACTAAAATTAAACTCGCCATTGGAAGCAAACAAATTCAAATTGATTGAACTGTGTGGTGAAATAATGCATATAAATATAATTTACTGAAAGTAATATGAAGGTTATAGCCCTAATCTGCCTTACAGTTTTGTCTTAATGTGATAATAGATGGTTGCTTTGAGGACTTGCAAAAGATGCGATCAAAAATATTTGTTGAATCCTGTAGAATGAATGTGTATACTATCCAATAAGAAAGGCAGTTCTAATGGAATCTCTGTCTAAATATCTAAAAGTTCCCTTCATGTAACAAGTTGAGATATTAGTGAGATGCTACACTAAATCTTTTCTCTCTGATGTATGCATTTTGGACATAAGGGACTTCTTAAAGTGAGGGATTCTTAAAAGCATATTATATTCATGAAATCTCCTGAAATGTTTGTAGTGGATGGGTTAGAAAAGCTTTTGATAGATAGATAGATAGATAGATAGATAGATAGATAGATAGATAGATTTGAAGTGTTACTGAGAATAATCTCACTTCTTTTTGAACAATGTGCAGAAATGCTTTTAAAGCTCTTTGGACATCTCCCATTAAACTGTCACTCATCTGCCGAGAACAACAATTTCAGAATGAAACCAGAGGAGGAAATTATCGAAATGAGAAAAACCTTGCCATGGTTGGGATGTCTCCTCCTACCTCTTGCTGATCCAGTGATGCTTCTGCCATAAAACGCTTGGAAGCAAAAACGATTTCATACTCTCTTTAGCACTTTGACCCCTAATACTCTAGAGATGTTTTTCACTGATTGAGTTAGAACTGCCAAAAAGCACATAATTTCAATCCTTTCAATCAGTGCTAAAAAAGAAGAGGATGCTGACTGGATTGGAGCTGTAATGAAAACCGCTGGGTACACTCTTGGCAAATTGTCTGCATTTAATTGATGGATTACATATCTATACTATCTAATAGCCACAACTCTCTGGGTGGTTCACAACAATTAACACCATAAAATACAATATAGAATTGTTTAAAACTCGGGTATTATATTTTTTAAAAACCCAAATAAAACCTAGCTGTGAGGCACAGATTAAAAATGCATCCCCCACGTGGGGGTCTCGTCAAATGTCTTCCATCTGTGTATCATGGATTGGCAGTCACCCGTCATTCTGTCATCTGCATGTCGGCAGAACTGGATTATTTTATCATCGGAATTTGTTCCTCTTGTGCTTATCCGCAATGGTACGGATGCTAAGGCACATTTGTGCAAATCTTCCCCTCAGCAAAAACAGCCTGCAGGCCCATGGAAACTGTGTGACTGGGGAAAAGCCAGTTCTCCACTGGTCCATTTTATACAAGCTCAAACCCATGCGGCTCTGTCAGTACTGGGAAGAGGGAGAAGGGGATCCCCCTTCCTTTGCAGGCTAAGGATGAGGACTTTTCCTCAACATTCACAGCTGAAGTTCTGTGCAGGAATACTATGGCAGGTGGATGATGGGGACTGGAGAATTTAATACAGCATGACAATTTTGTAACAGATATCCCTGAGTGGTTCGGGAAGACGATCGAAGTCTCCTTGGGTCTACCCTGAGGAGAAGCTGAGTGCTATTTATCATACAAGGCCAGCAAACAGGGAAACAGCTTGAAGGGCAGCTAATCCATCTTCTCACTGCCAGCAGTGTTGGTCGTAGATGATCATACATCACACTCCATCACATGGGTGCTGTAGACATCGATGGGAAATCGTTAGCTCTAATGGGCCTTTTCTCTCTCCTACTTTTAAGGGCATGTGGTGGACTGCAACAGCCTTTGGCAGGACTGGCCGCCCAGCCCACACGGACAGCGAGGATGTTGGCTCAACGCGCACCTGGTAGGCTAACGCAACGCAGCCAGTGGACCGGCAGCGAGAGGTCAGATTGGGATCTACTGGTTTATCTTGCGTTGGTTTTTGCAGTAGATTGGTTAGGCTTTCTGACTCTGGTTTGTTTAACAATTGTCACTGCATAGGAAATAAGCCGCTTCAAACAACGCTGCTATAGCTGGTCTCTTGCTAGTTTCTTAGCCGCCATCTTCCACACGTGCCCAGTGCGAGGTCATTGGTTGCCTTTGAGCAGGTCTTCATGCCTTCTTAGACTCTGAGAGTGTGGCCTTAGATTCTCTGATCTGTGGTACCACAGAGGTATGCTTAGGTCTGCAAATACAGCACACCAACTTTTAGAGGGCAGCTGGTACCTGGGACTCCCCAGTTATTTTGTACCTGGTTCTGCTTGGTGGACCCTGATGTCCCCTTAATTAAAAAAAAAAAAGATTCCACAAACCCAGGTTTTGCATAAGAACAAAATCTATAGAGTTTCTTGCAGTGCCAAACTGCACCCCCAATAGTATTTCAAGGTGACTTGTGTGTTGATGTTATTTAATTTGCTTTTTTGGTTGGGGGTGGAAAGGGGTGTTAAAAAACAAAGTTAGTTGCTGTGGCATAGTGGTTTTCAGCCACTGGTCAATGAACCAGTGCTGGTCCACTGGAGATGTTCTGCTGGTCTGTGGCGGGGGCCACATCCTGCTCTCTGGGGACCGGCAGGGGGCTGGCTGTGCTCCACCCCCTCTACCTTGCTTGGTATCATGTTCAATGGGGGGATGCACCAGTTCCCCCCGGGGGGGGCAGGGAGGGGAGAGTTGGCTGGGAGACATGCTGCAGTCATGGCAGTATTTTGACCTTTGGTTGCTCAGTTTCTGGTTGTTCTGGAGAATCTTCATTGTTTTGGCACTGTGTTTGGGAACGAATCCGCAGAACGCTGTGTTATGTGTATGGTGCTCTTTGTTTCTTCCCCACTGGTCCCTGAGGTAGTTTTCCTGTTTTTGCTGGTCCCCGGCTGTGGAGAGGTTGCAAGCCACTGGAATAGCGATTAGAATTGTTGCACTGGGACTTCGGAGATCCAGCTTCTTGTCTTGAGTAGTCACTGAGTGCCTTTAGGTCATTCAATGCTCAGCATAACCTACCTTTTAGGGATGTTGTGAGTGCACATTTGAGCGGAGGAGGATTATGTTAGCTGCGATGAGTTTCTTGCAGGGGAGAGATATACAGAATAGATAATAAATGGCAGGCATGAATGTCTGTTGTCACAACAGCTCAGCCAGAGGCAGATATAGCAGAGTGTTTCCTAAACATCCGAAATGGAGGAAAAATACTGGGAATCTAGGGTCTAGGCTGGTGCACTGCAGGGACTGAAAACAAGGCTGGAATAGGGACCTGGAAAAAGGGGGACGAGCCACAAGTGCAGTGTTTGATCTACAGGGGTCCCTTCAGATGTGGAGGTGATTGAGTGATGAACGGGCACATGCCAAGCGGCCCTGAAATCTCTGGGAAGACAACACACACCCCTCAGTTGTTACCGGTCTCCTCTGAAAAGGCCCCTCCAAACCCGAGTCCAAGAGCTGCCTCCTAAGCTTGCCTAACTGATGCAAACTAGTTTGCTTCGCACCGCTTCCTCCAGTCAGACAGCTCAAGATTCCCGCCTGGTCTCTGACTAAGGCCAGCAGGGCTGATTTCCGGAGAAGGCCACGTGGCGGGGGTTGAGGGCCCCCTGCCCAGCCAGAAAGTGGCACAGGAGAGGCACGAGGGCTTGCGCATGAGCTGCAGTCCCGGAGGATGAGGTCACCTTGGCAGGGAGAGGTTGGCTCCCCGGGGGGCCCCTTGCACAAGCATCCTCAGAAGCTTGCAGCCGGCAGGTGGTTCAGACCTATGTGCTGCCCCACTGCCCCGCCCCGCCCCATCTTGGTCCTATTGCGCAACGGGGCGTCGAGGGGGTGTCGCAGGGCTGCAGCCCCGCACCTTTCACCTGGAGCCCCAAATCTGGGAAGCGTCTTCCTCGCCACGTTGCTGTCCGCGGGCACTTGCTGAAAAGCGGGGCGCCCGGCGGCCTCTGGACGCGCTGCCCTTTGCCCACGCGGGCTGCCCTCCCGGGGGGGTGCGAAGAGGCCGACTTCGGAGCGGATGCGCACTGGCCCGTTTCCCTCGCCCGGTGGCCCGAGCACTGGCCCGCCTGGCTACCCGAGACTTCCCCGTGGCGGAACTCGCCGCGTTCCTCTAAAACACGCAGAGCCGGGAACGGGGCGGCGGGGGGGACTTTAAAGCCCACCCTTCTCAAAAAGGGACCGCGAAACGTTTCTGGATGCGGGGAAAAAGCGACCCCCTCCTTTTTGGGGGGGGACTGTGATGCCGCGGAGCGAGCCGGCGAGCGCCCCTTTCGCCCCC